>VZTR01013637.1:33584-60402 GCA_013400775.1 Chaetops frenatus | reverse complement strand
AAAAAAAAAAAAAAAAAAGAAAAGAAAAGAAAAGGAGAAAATGAAAGTATTAAGCAGTGCATTAACCAAACAATCCTCTGAGAAGCAAATGCCAATCAAAAGGAGATGGCAGTGTCCTATAGTGAAACCATGTTAGCAGAAGTGATCAGCTGCTGCTGCTGCTTAATGCCTTGCACCAGGCTCAGTGTCTTTCCTTCTAAACCACACAGTTGAGGAAGGGCAAAAATCAGATCAGCTTTTGAGCAGAGAAATGAAATCAGAATATTCTCCCAGTTTTTAATACATGTAATGGATCTACTTTCCATGAGCCAGCTTCCCTGCCAGTGTGGACAGGCAGAGAAAAGAAAGTGAGAGAGTATTATTCTCTATATTCCTCATGAAAACAAATAAACATCAATCACATGGCTTTAAGCATTGAGTTTTCTGCAGATCTTTCAAAACTTTTTTTGAGGCAGCCCTCGGTGCTCTGGAGCTTATCAATGACACCAGGGGTCAAAAGTGTTAGTGGGACTAAAATTACTGGGACAAAGGCAGGACCAGGTCAGATCACCATGGGATAGTCCCTCAAGGCCTCCTGGAGGCTGCTGCCACCAAGGAGTTCTAAGGAAAAGAAAGGAAAGGCCATGAATCAAACATCCCAGAAAATTCACCAGCAAATGTGTTATTAATCAAGGAAAATAAAAACAAAGTTTATTAAAATGCCTTGTAATGGTACATTTCAAAACAACACAAAGACATCTTATGTGATGAGCATTTTAGCACCGGGGCCCTTTCCAATTGAGTTACATTCTTCAAACCCAAAGAGCCACAAGTGTGCCAGAAAGGAAAATAAACACTGGAACGATGTGGGCAGTCACACATCTAATTTGACGATTGATCTCACAATTTAAATAGACACTTTCCACCCCAAATAAATGCAGGAGTCTCTATCAATGGCACTTCTGCAAACTGAAACCCATGGCAGGGCTGGTGCAATTTACACATTTCTTTCCATATTTAGCTGGGAAGATCAAACTAGGGCCTGAATGAAGCCAGAGGATGAGAAAACAAAGCAGAAGGGCTCTACTACGTTCTGCATGGATTGGAATACCACATTAAAATATTTTCAAATTACTATAATTTTCTCTTTTTTCACTTAAATATTTATGAAGGGGGCGAATCCTCCTATGGGGCAAACAGCCCCGAATTCATTGGTTTCAGAGATTCCAATACAGCCAGGGAAGTTACAACAATTTACATCAAGCATGAATTTGCCCCGGCGTGTTTACACAGGAATTTCAAATCGGGTTCTCAGTGTCTCTGGCTCTGGGGAGCAGTAACAGCACAGGGTTCAGGGTTTCGTGCTCTAAACCAACCCCAAAGCCGGCTCCTGCTCCTCCCCCGGCACAAGCTGCTGCTTAGGCCGGTGCTGTGTGTGGGGTGGCTCCGGGGAGCAGGGCCTGGGCTGCCAGGTGTCCCCAGGTGCTGCCCAGCCTGGGGCTCAGCGAGGCCGGGCCAGGGCCCGGGTCTGGGGCTGAGGGTGGAGGGCAGAGCTGCAGCTCCGCCCGTCACCTTTGGGAGCCCCGTGCTGGGTGCTGCCAGTGCCACCTCCAGAATGCAATTACTGAGATAGCTCAGACTCGCAGTGCTGCTCTGCCTGCAGCGGGATTCACATCCCAAAAGGTGCCAGGGAGCAGGAGCAGGGCTGGCAGTGGCTGTGCCCGCTGGAACCGGGGCTGGGGCGCTGCAGCTGTGCTGGGGCTCCTGAGAGCTCAGCAAACTGAGAGGGTAATTAGCTAATGAGCGGCTCACTGATTGAGCAGGGCTGAGGCCTCTACAGACCCCGCTGCTGGAACGATTTATTCCTGCACACGACTGATTTGCTTGGAATTTACAGCGGGCAGCAGCTCCTGTCCCTGCTGCTGCAGCAGAGATCTCCCAAAATCCTGCTCAGGAGTTTAAACCTGGACCCTGGCTGCAGCCACTGCCCACTCCTGCCAAGACACAGCTTATCTCGCAGTTCCTCAATTTCTAGCTTACTAAAATTTATTCATGACACCACTTAAAAAAAAAAAAATCTACTTGGTACATTCCTTCTATCCTTGTTTTCTGAAGAACTCTTCTTTTTATTCTGTGCTGTTGTCCATGATCTCCAGTTGGTAACAAATAATTATATTAGAATTAATTACCCCCACTCCTATAAATCCTGAAACAGCATTATGTAAAAGTGGAGCTATTGTATTACCAGGAAATGTAATCTACAGAAAATATGTCTTAATTATTTGAACAGAAGCTGGACAAAGATTTATCAAGTCACTAACTCCAGAGCTCAATGTCTAGAACAAAAGATGTTTTGTTCACTCAATAAAGCAGAACGTTAAGAATGAATTTTTCACTTCTTTTTTTTTCAGCTCTCAGAAATTAATTTCTATTTTTAGAGACCCTTTTCTAAAAAAAAAAAAAAAAAAATTTTCCTGAGTTAAACAAATCCTTTTGGCTGACCCAAAATGAAATTTTGAATAAATTTGTTGTTTTTCCCAGTCTATAGAATTATCTAAAGTAACATTTTGGATTTCTAAATAAAAATGTCATTTGAAGTAAGAAATATAAACTTTATTTAAATACTGCAATAGTTGTTTTTGTGTTTGCCATTTTTAAAAAAAAAGAAATACATTCACTTTTTCCTTAGAAGCCTTGAACTTAGTAAAGGATTTTAGAAGTTGCATTTCTGGTGAATGACAAGAGCAAGCTGCAAAGCATCACCCAGCTCTAGATACAGCACTGCCCATAAACAGGGCAGAAATCCCAGGCATCTCCAGAAGTGCAGAAAAAGCACTGAAGAAGGTGAAGTGAGACTGAATATTGGGTTTGCAGGGGGATAATCTGCTGTATTAGGAAGCTGGGGTTTGGGGTTTTTTCCCTGTTGTTTTAATTTATTAGGTTTTGTTCTTCTGAATGAGGAATTGGCCAGCTCAGAAAGGAAAGGTTTGGAAATGAAAGCCACGTGCTGTCCCTGGCTGTGAGGAGGCTCCCTGGAGATTGTCCCCAGGCTGTGCCCTGTGTCCCACATCCTGCAGGGCTGCCTGCTCCAGCACTGGCACTCGATGGGAATTTGGCCCTCCCGTGCCATGGACAGGAACACTGAACATTGCAGAGCCCTGAGCTGCCAGGGGCACAGCAAAGTTCCAGGGGTGCCAGCCAGGGGTGCCTGCCAGGGGACAGCTCTGCCATCCCTGTCACAGCCCCCACAGATGTGCCAGCAGGACTCACCCCAGCAGCTTCTTTTGTACCCCAGCACCTTTCTTTTACCCCAGCAGTCTGTTTTTTACCCCAGCAGTTTTTTTTTTACCCCAGCGGTTTGTTTTCTACCCCAGCAGTTTATTTTTTACCCCAGCAGTTTATTTTTTACCCCAGCAGTTTCTTTTCTACCCCAGCAGTCTGTTTTTTACCCTAGCAGTTTATTTTTTACCCCAGCAGTTTATTTTTTACCCCAGCAGTTTGTTTTCTACCCCAGCAGTTTATTTTTACCCCAGCAGTTTATTTTCTACCCCAGCAGTTTGTTTTCTACCCCAGCAGTTTATTTTTACCCCAGCAGTTTATTTTTTACCCCAGCAGTTTATTTTTTACCCCAGCAGTTTGTTTTCTACCCCAGCAGATTGTTTTTTACAGATTGCAAGGTGATCATGTAATGAGCAGCCTGACCTCCTAAATAACACAGGCCAAAATAGCCTCCCCTGCTTTTTTTCCCCTCTCCATCAGCACAGCCTGGCTTCACCTTGGAAAATACCTCAGATGGGGCAGGAGAGTGAGCAGAATTCTGGTTCCAGCACAGGGTCTTTGCTCCTGGTGGTCCCAGCAGCCTGACCACAGCTCTGGATCTGGGACTGCTCCAGGGCTTTGGCATCGCCTGGGAGAGGCACAGCCCCACAGCTCTGGCCAGGGCAGCATAAAGACTCCAGGAAGGTTCTTTGGAGTGGAGTTATTACCCAGTTTGAAAGGCTCTCAGCACTCCTTTCAGTGTCTGGCTTTGCAGGTTCACACCATCACTGGGCACGGAGCTGTCAGAACTCCTGGCTGGGCAGCCTGGCCAGGGCCTCCAGCCCAGGAAAAGCCCCAGGAAGGGCTCACGGGGATCAGCTGCGCCTAGAAGAGAAGCCATGAGCTGTCACACAGCCCACAGAGCTCTGCTGTGCAGGTCACTGCTGCCTGGGACCCAGGCACACACTGGGAATATTCCCAGCCCTCTGCATCCACACCAATGAAACAGAAAGTCAGGAGTTCCTAAATATTTGGAAAAGCCAGGACAATATTGTTATCTATTAGCACAGATTTGCTTTATATCAGATGTAAGTAGGGTTTTGGGTTTTTTTTAAAGTTTGTTTTGTTGCCAGTTTTAATTCAAGAGGCTTGAAAGAAAGGGATTAAATTGAGTTGAAACTTGGCAAATATTTCCCACAAGTGCAAAGATTAAAGCAGAAATGAGTGGTGGTCTGTGCTGCAACCTGAGCCCCACCAAATGAACCAAAATATTCACTTACTTGAACATTTAATGAAGGTTAAATATAACCCTTAAAGCATGAAAACAGTTTCAAAAGTTTCCAAGAGCCTCTGAGCTGCACCCCCAGCCCCACTCTCCTTAGATTTTGGAGCAGTGATGAGTGACATTTCTTAGCTGCTTCAGCTGTTGCTGAATCTCTCAGCAGAGATGCAGGAGGGAATTTCTCTGCAGTTCTCCTGCTTCACTAATGACTCTCAAGCTGGGATTTTTTTTTTAGCAAGAACTGAGATGAACATTTTCCCTGGAGCCCGTACAGGTGTCATTTGTATGAGCCTTCAGTGGTTTTACACAAGTGATTGCCCCAGGATTTTTAACAAGACCAGCCAAATGGCCTCCTTCCTTTCGTATATTATTTAAGCAATAACCTCACTCTAGCCCCAGGCTTCCAATGCAATAATTAGAACCAAACTAGCATTTACCCACAGAGATGCAAATGCTGCATTTAAATACAATAGCAGGATGTAAGTAATTCCAATTCGGAGAAGAAGTAGCTGAAGAAGACATGAAGGAGATGTTAAGGACTTTTATCTCCACTAAGGTTGGAGTGGCATGCATTAGGGTTAATAACACAAACAGTGTAATGGTGTGCTCACATCAGCAGTTGCAATGCTCTCAGTACTGAAAGAAAAAAGAAAGAGAGCCAGCCTTTGAATGGCACTTACTGAAATATAAACAACTACCTGGACAAAGCTGGCCAGCCTGTAACAGAAAAAATTTGATTACTATAGGCAAATATCATTTTGTCACTCAGACTGATGGTGACTTTCTTCTCTCCCCTCACAGTTGCACATTTTTTCCTCCTGATGTGAAATTTTAGCACTACACAGTTTCCAGGGCCTAAGGGGAAAGCTGGGGCTGTGTCAGCCCCCCGAAGGAATTTCCTACCCATTGTGATCTCACACAGGGTAAAGAGCAGCAGAGAGTTAGAGGTGGAGAAATGAGGAACCTGCTGGAAGGCACAAGTCCCATTTCACCAAATTGTTGTGTTTTGTGGCAGGAGGGACAGTGCCAGGCAGGGCAGGCACCCCTGGCTGCTCACACAAGGCAAACACCCATCCCTGGAAAGGAAATCCTGGCTGGGCCCAGGAACAGGAGCTTGCCTGACCTGCCTGGAGAGCCTTTCTGGCCGTTTCTGTCTGAAACAGCACGGCTATTTCCTGATTTTACCCATTGCTCCAGCCTTACCAAAGACAGCAGCTGTTTTAATCTATTCTAGCTATTCCAAGTTAACAACCCCCGTTAAAAACAACAACTGATTTGTATTAAGCCCCAGCCTTTTGAATCCCTTTAGGGACACATCTAAACCTCCTTTTCCCTAATGAAGACAAGGTCTGTGTGCCTGGTTCCAGGCACAGCAATCCCTGGAGCCTGACCAGGCACAGTAGGCACCAAACACAAACCACAGAGCACCAGACACAGATTACAGAGCCCCAGAGGTGTTTCTCGTTAGCAGGAGGCTCCTGCTGCCCCTTCCCTGCCTCACTGATTGGAAGCAGGGTGCTGCCTTCCCCAGGCACCAGGAAAAGGTGCTGGGAGCTGTGGGATGAGCAGCAGTGGGAAAAAGATCTGAAATTACAGGAAAAAAGCATTTGGGAAACACTTTCTACCACAGTCCTTGCTAATGCTCTGGGAAGCAAAACAGTGAGCAGTCAGTGAAAATAATGCTGGAAGCAAACACTGAGGATGACTTTGGGATCTCCCTCCCTGCTCTGCTTCCCAGAGCATTAGCAAGGACTGTGGTAGAAAGTGTTTCCCAAATGCTTTTTTCCTGCCACATTCATTTTAATGAAATTTCCTTTCCTCTGCTGAAGCCTCTCTGGTTCTGCCTTGTCCCTGGCCCTGCTACAGAGAGCCCTGGATGGAAAACAATTCCTGTGAGAACCCAACTACAAAGTGCACCCATGATCTGTGGGGAGAGTGCCAGCAGCACAGGCAGAGCCTTTAAAACAGGGATAATCTCAGCAGCACAGAATTGTGAATTTGCTTTAAGTCAGCTCTTCCAATCACCCTGTTCTTGATGGATATTTAACCTCATTTCCACTTGAACAGCACCCTCTGTCCTTGCTGCTACTCAGTGTACACCTGTTCTGAAATTATTCTTAGGAACCAGGAGTTGATGGGAATATTACAGAAAAACACACACACACACACACAAAATCAGTGTACCAATCTGTTCTATTTGCATGGACAGACTCTTTTGATTTTGTATTTTCCAGGCAGCAGAGGTAATTGTCAAGCTTTTATTTTATTCCTGTTACCTCTTGGATGAGAAGCCAGCCAATATGGGTAATGGGGGGGGGGGGGGGTGTGTCTCCCTCCTATATTTATTTTTGGTGGCCAACCTTTTTACTTCAGGAGGGTTAGGGAAATAATTATTGAACCCTCTTTGGGTAACAGGCAGAGGTTGTTTTCCTTAAGCTGCTGCAGATTGTTCCAAGGCAAGGTTGAAACTCTAGGCTTTCACCTGGCATTTGGAAAGTCGCTGGTGAGTCAGGAAGGCAGCAGGAGCCGGGAAAGCTGCTCCAGGTGGCACAACAGGGTCACTGAGAAGGCCACCAGACCCTGAGAGGGGGAGGCCAAACAGGGGAGGGTGTTCAGCCACGAAACCCTGGGGAGAGGCCTGAAAACCACTCAGTTTTGAATTTCACCAGGGGACAGTGGAGCTGCTTGGGGCTGCAGGGCTGTGCTTTTTACCCAGGAGGAAAAATGGCCCTGGGGCTGCAGAGGGAGCAGGAGAAGCAGCAGCAGCAGCAGCAGCAGCAGGGCTGGGTCTGGGACAGCCACGGGAAAGGTGCTGCCAGTCTGGGCTGGGACGGAGCAGCAGCTGATGCTCGATGCCAACTGCCCTGGCCTTCAGCACACACTGAAATAAAAAAAAAAACCAAAAACAAACAACCCAAAAAACCCCCAAGGAACAGCTCGGGATGGAAGGGGAAAACCTGCTCTGACATCGGGGAGAGCAATGAGGGGGGGCCATGGAGAAGGGAAATGGGGAGGAAAATGCCACCCCTGCCCAAGGTGTGTGCACAACGTTCACCTTTACGTATCCCATGTGCTCAGGCTGCTGAGTGGCCACAGCTACAGGCATTAAATGCTCTAAATGATGCTTTTGACACGTTCAGGTGCTGCTGTGGGCCCCAAAGATCTGACAAATGTTCAATAAAAGCAAAGAGAAGAGGTCTAATGGCCTTGGGAATTTTATTTATGCATTTTATTTTTAATATGTGACTTTAAAAGCCAGGAATGAATATCAAGGAACTCCAATGTTTACAAGTATGGGAAAACCAAAAGCATTTTTAAGTTTGAAGGAGCATTCTGAGAGCGTTTTATTGGAAGTATCACCAGAAATATCAGGTGAAACACAAGCAGATACCCCAGGAATTTCAGACATTCCATCAGGCTACATAACTGACACTAGTAGAATTAATTTATGTTTTAGAGATTCATTAAAAAATTCAATTTCCTCATTTTCTTCCCTTGAGTGACATTCAAGGTGCACTTTTCTCTTGAGCATCTGCCTGAGTCTACAACCAGGGAGGGAAATTCAGTGTTTTTGTTATTCAACAGGATTAGCAGCCTAGATTCAGGTTAAAGTGATACAGAAGGGCCTTAACTGGTTCTAAATGACTTAATTCCCTGAAAACAGTATTTTTTAATGTGCTGCTAATTAAAATATTTAAGGGCTCACTGTAACAACATTTTGAAAACAAACCAGAAGAACCAATGTAAACAAAATATCATTTTACAAACCAAACGGAATCACTTAAAATCCAATGTAATTCTATGTTCCAATAAAAATAAATATATCTATACAGGTGTCAAGTTAAGATTGTCAAGCACACTCCCAAGATACCATCTAAAAATGAACTAAGAAGTCAAAATTAACCCCTCCTGCACTGTTTTTTGCTTTTTGGGGTAGGTAATGTAATTTCCTGTGCAGCTCCCAGCTCTGGAGCCCCTGGCGGTGCCCAGGACACACCAAAGGCAGGGGCAGGAGTCACCAAGGAACGTTCTGGGGGAAGTTCTGCTCAAGCCTCTCTGCAGGACTGCAGGACACTGCTCCCCATATCCTGTGTTTGCAGGCTTTTACTCAACATTTTTAAAAGCTGGAGATCTTCTTTGTGGTATTTGTCTTACATTTGGATAGAAATCTGAGTATGGCAAATACAAATTTAAGGAATATGAGACATGACAGTGCTCAGCAGCTTGGTTCTCTTAAAAACCAGCTTTTTTTTTGGCAAAAGATTATTCTTGCTCTTCCCCACTACATTGTACTGGCACAAAATTACACAAAGATTAAATGCTTCGCAGGTTACAAATTTTTGCCTCATAAATTCAAACTTATTTTTCCACATTCATGACTTCCCTTGGCCTGAGAACACTTTAAATGCTGCCTCAGCATGGTGTGGGCAGCATAACAGCAAAACATTGAGCAATAATCACTCAAGGCCAGCTGCAAGAAACAGACCTTGTGCCTCTGAGCAGGCTGATCCCTCCACCTGGAACTGTTTCTCTGCAGAACCTGGGATTTCAGATCCCATTCAGCTCCTTCAACAGAGCCAGCTAACCAGCTTCAGGAGAAAGGGAGCCTTTGACAGCCTTTTCCCTTCTAACTTGCTGGTATTTCCATGTCCTTTCTGAGAAAGCTCAGTTTCTGGGTTCGAAGATGTGTCCTTGGGCATTATTTGGTGGAGCACAGCTCCATCAGAACATCACTGCTCATGCTCAGCTCAGATGAATCTTTCCCTGGTGCCCCCTGTACTGTACCCAGGCTTGTTCTGGAAATACTTCCATCCCTAAAAATGTGATTTCACAGCATCATCTCCTGGGACACCATCTCCCACTTCTCCAGGGCAAAAAACAGAGCTCCACATCTCAGGCAGGCAAGTGGGACCATCAAATTGTAGCTGTAATGCTTCACTTCTGTGAACAAGCCAACATCAGGCTACTCACAGTGGAGCAAACTAAGGATTTATTTTGGTTCCAAATTTTAAAAATCTACACGGGATAGGTGCTATTTCACAGCTGAAAAGATAATATTACATCAGAAGTCTATTCTGGCCATTAATAGAACACAGCTGGTAGCTTCAGGACAGGAAAATAAAAAGTTGTCTTTTCCAAATAATCAGGTCAGCAGGTTCCCCACCCTTCAGCATGTTGGCAGGGAGCAGGGCTAGAACAGGAGACAGGAATATTTCCTAGGTGATCTCAGAAAACCAGAAAAACCTCATTATCAATAGGCCATATGGGGATATTGCTGGTAAGATGTGAACCCTTTCAAATGTCTCATCTTCCAGAGGCCAGGTTCTCATCTGCCAGTGCTCAAAAGCCAAAATACCTTGGGCATGTTGTCCTTAATGCAGTTAAATTCTGTGCTATATTATGAAGTATATGAGTATATATGAATTAAATGTGAGAAATTTAAGGTGACAAAGGAAAAGATCCTGCAATTTCAGTTCCTTGCCTCTTCTCCAGCTCTTTAATATTATCTTTGCTGATGAAAGGGCCCAGACAGGCACTCCCTCTTCTCCTGAAAGCAGAGATTTCAGGGATGCAGAAAGCAGAGGTGTCAGGAATGCAGAAAGCAGAGGTGTCAGGGGTGCAGAAAACAGAGGTACCAGGGATGCAGAAAGCAGAGATACCAGGGATGCAGAAAGCAGAGGTACCAGGGGTGCAGAAAGCAGAGATGTCAGGGATGCTGCCAGGGCAAGGTTGCTGAACAGAAAGACAAAAGTCCCAAATCCACCCCCTTGCCCATCCAAAGCAGCTCCCCGTGGGTTTTCTGCAGCAGGAAATTGGCCCCACGTTTCCCTGCAGACCTTACAGGCACTGACAATTCTCACATGGGTACAAAGATCCTCCCCAGAGCAAAATGTAAGAAATCAGCACGAAAAAAGGATAGATTTACCTCCATGGGAGGATCTCAAAGAACTTCTCGAATGAAAAGGAAACCCAAACATTATTTCATGTTCCTACTGCAGAAAGAAGTGCTGCAGCCCCTGAGTGCCAGCTCTCAGCCAGCTGGGCAGGCAGCCAGAGGGAAAAGAGGGTGTCAGATGGAATCCAGGCCAGGCAGGCAGGAAGCACCAAGAGGAAACTCCAGCAGCAGCTGTAGAAGCAGAAGAATGAGCAGAGGCTCTAAGACAAATAAAAACAGGCAGAGCAGCAGCAGTAGCAGATGTCAGACTGTGGCTTTCTGGAGGGGGTTGGGATGGCACTTGTGAAAGAAAAGGGTTTTTTTAAAAACAGCTTTGCAGTAATTGTCTGAGAAGGGATTCTTCCCCAAAATCTTGTTATTTTGGAGTAGTTTGTGAGCACCCATTGAAAAGGTGCAGTGGCCAGGACAGGCACTGCTGCTGGGCCTGGTTCCATTAGCGGGTTTGGATTCTCCCATCCTCCTGTGATTAAAAGTGATTTTGGAAATCATTCTGATTAAGGAATCTCTTATTTCTGGAGTGGTTTTACTGTAAGGTTTTCTGGATGTTTTTTAGGGTTATATAAAATGGAACCACCAGGGAGGAGGAGGAGGAGGAGGAATTCCTGCTCTTTCAGAGGATGCTCCAGTGCTGCTTTTGTCAGCACTGTGATTTACAGGCAAGCTGATAGATTTTAGATCTTTTGATCACATCCATCCCTTGACTGATTCTCTAGGCAGGAGAAGCAGCTCTTGCATCACAAGCAGCTCTGTGTGCTGGTGATGTCTTCACTGTTCTGTCACTCCTGAGGGACTTGTCCCCTTCACACAACCTGAGGCACCTTGCAGAGGGCATTTTACACTCACTCTGCCACATTTCTCTCAGGCTACATTCCAGAGGTTGCAGAATAATCGACCTTTCTCCTCAAACACCATCCAAAGGAGAGGAGCCCCCTGCCCAAATTCCAACCAGCAGGGCAGCAGTTCAGCCAGGAGCTGACTGCAGAGCCTTAGGGAAGAAATGTGAAGAGAAAAATCTAAACAGGAAAAACAGCAGGGAGAATTTTCTGAAGAGTAAGGACCCAACCAGGAAACCTTCCCATGTCCCTGTGAATACCCAGGGTTTATTCATATCCTGAATAAAACCTGTGGCTTGGGCCCATCTCAGACAGCCCAGAGCAGGCACAGTCAGGGCAGAAAGAACAACCCAAGGTGTGGAGCATCTTTCACAAACAAAATCATAAAATACACCAGGGTTCTTAGGCAGAAAAGAGATTTCATTGAGCAGAACACAAGGTGGAGCAAATAAAACTGAGCAGCAGAGAGGTGATGAGAGAGGTGTGAATCAGGATCCTTGTACCAGTGCCAGTCTTCCTCAAATCTTTGCCCAGTTAGTCCTGGCTTTAGACCAGGATGGCTAAGGATTCTAAACCCAGTTTTCTCCTGCCTTATTCCCTTTGGCCTTACCATCTGTGCACAGATCAGTGGCTGCAGCACACCTTGCCCTGCACAGCCAGCCTAGGCTGCCACCCCTGGCATTTCTGATCTCCTTCTCCATCCAGACATTTGCTCTCCCTCAGAAATTGTGCACCAATCTTGGCCTTGTCTTCCAGCACAGCTCACAACCTTTCTGAATTTAACAATAATTAACTTCTCTGTGCTGCCTGGGGGTGGAAAAGTCCCTTCTCTGCTCCTAAAGCTCTCCCAGTGGGAAGGATGCCTCCAAGTGACCCAAAGCTGGATGTAAGGCTGCAGCCAGCCCTGCAGTCAGCCTGTGCAGGGTGACCAGCCCTCCCCCAGGAAAACATGGAAATTCAGGAAATTCAGGAGAGTCAGGGCCAGCAAACATCTGCTTGACACCTAAATCAGCAGGTCCCAGCCCACAGATTTGTGTTTCTGTTTGTTTTTTAATGTGATTTACGTGAGCCATACCAGTGCAATGGATGATTTTAATGCATTCACAGAATTTCCCCCATCAGCTGTGACTCCCTGGATGTCAGAGATGTGACAGTGGCCTGTCCTTGTAGCATTCTGAGAGTTCTTTTCCATTCATGTGCTCTTGGCCTTTTGCAGCACTGGAGGAGGACACGAGAGCCAGGGAATTTGGTTGTTGGCTGCACGTCAAAGGAGCATAAAAACTCTGAGTTCTTAAGTGAGCCAGCTGATGCTGACAGAAAACCTTCACCGGAGCAGTGATATGAATTTAATATCCTTTATTGTTTAAGCATGAATTTGATATGAATTTAATGCCCTTTTACTGTTTGCTGAATATTTACATCTGAAAGAGCAGCCAGAAAAGAATAAGTTCTGAGAAACTATGTAAAACACAGGCTACATTTTTGTATCTAATCATTACCTGTAATTTAAAATTAAATTTATTAAAAGTAAAGATGGAAATACAGAGCACACTGTAGGATTTTTATTTCTTATGCATCTTGCTTCAAATGTGGCAACAGAAGTGCATAAGTTATTTTCTTGAAGCATGAAGTTACAAATCTGAGCATTTGTTATATCACCTTTTGTACAACTTGATCTCTTGAGATCCCATGATGCAAACCAAGTGAATCTGGTGCCTTTCAAACACCTTATTCCTCACTTTTAGGCTGTACAGATTTGCATTTATTAGCCCAGAGCCACTTTATTTCTGTCTGGCCCATTTATCTAGCTTGGACAGCCATGTGTGTTAGAGATTGCATTTCCTGATTTGACATGTTCTATACACAGCCAAACTCCAAATGTGATCTTTTATTAAAATTTAACTCAATGAATACAAATTTGCTGACTACTTGTGTTACCTCATGTATAGAACCAAATTCCCCTCTGGATTAAGTAAATGACACTGCTGTTAACTGTACAGACATTTTCAGAAAGGAAGAAGTCAAAGAAGTGTTGGTAATTATTCTCCTAATTACTGATGCATATTAATGCTGCTGACAGAGTGCTGAGTCAGAGATTCACATCAATTTAAGGACCTTTTGAGGATGTTAATCTGAAATTTACCTAGATCTTCTATAAATTGAGTTTTCCTGTCTTGTCTCCAGTCTTGCAAGAGCTAATATAGCTGTACTTTTCATAACAATATAATCCTAGCAGTCCTCTAAATTGCCTAATTTCTGTCCTGTGCATGGTTCAGTTTTCCTCTGAGCCTCTGTCTTGCACCAGTTTTGGCTGGTACATAACAAAGAACAAACCCAAATATCTTGCACAGCGCGGTGGTTTCAGTGTAACTAATTTATTATTCTGGTGGAGCCTCCGAGGAAGCACAATGAGGTTCATGGCACAACTTAGAGCTTTCTTTTCCTCCCCCACAAGATTTTTGCACTTTGGATGGTTTAACCTCAAATGTGGCCATTTTAATGGAGCATATTCAATCTTGTGTTTATTTTGGAAAAAAAGAGCAAACAGGAGACACAAACACCCACCACCCCCTGTTCCACTGACAGACACAAAGAAATCCAGGTAACTGTGCTGAATGAAGAGTTCCATTTCCTACAGAGTCATGGAGCAATTCCAGCACAATCCATCAGGTACAGCCCATATATCAGACCTTGAGGAGCCACAGACTTCTGAATTTGGACAGGCTAAGCCAAGCCTATATTTAAATCATCTTATCTATAAATTGCAAGCAAATATTTCCTTCCTTTTGAGGAGTGCACAATGCCTCTTTTAAGGTCCATGGAGCTAAAGGCCAGTGTGAAGAAGATTCTAGGCAGTCAGAAAAAATGAGAACATGGTACAGAACCTTCTGGTCCTCGACCATACACCTGTTAGTGACTCAGTCGCTGAAGAAAACAAAAAATGAAGTGTTCTGCTTCCCAGAGAATCCTCTCTGTCTCTGCACTGGAGAGAGGAAATGGATCATTCTGGCACTGCTGTGGCTGAAACACTCCCAGCTCTCCCAGTGCTTTAGAGAATTACCTCACAAAGCACAATCTGAGTATAAAGCTTCCCTTTTATAGCCACTGCCATGACTTGCAACTGCCAAAACAACCTTATTCTCAAGAGCTAACAGCACAGGCCTCGATTTTCAGGGGGGTTTTGAGCAGTGCTCATTAGGAGAGGGCAGGAAGGAGGAGGAGAAGCTCTGCTCTCCCTGGAAGATGCAGTTTGAGCCCAGGTGGCTGCAGGGAGCCAGGAGCACAGCTGGAATGAGCAGCACATCTGGAATGAGCAGCACAGCTGCACTCCCAGAGAGGGGGCTGTGCTCTGGGCAAGAACAACCTGCACCTCCAGCCCAGGCCAGAGCTGGCCTTTTGTCTGCTGAGACGATTTTTGTCTCCTGCAGGCTGATAATTCTCTTTTGTCTGTGCTTGGCAACATGAAACACTTTCAGTTCCACTTTGCAGGAGCAGCAAATGTCACCGCTTTTAGGAGCTGGTGCCCGCAGGGGAAAGCAGTGGTGATAAGAGCAGAAAGCAACACCTCTGTGCAGGTGTTTTGGGGAGGGGGAGGTTTGAAATCCAGATTTCAGTGCAGAGTCTGCACAGGGCTGGGCGGCTGCACTACACCTCAGGAGAATTTTTACTGACAAACACCAAGAATTACCAAAAGGCTTTCCTGATTCTCTCTTCCAGAGGATTTCTGAGTTGAGAACTTGTTTCAAGGCACTGACGTTATTAGAGATACCCTGAGTGACTTTTGTAATTTTTTTTAACCTCCATTTCCTGTACAGTGTGCAATTACTAAAGGGGTGGAAACTCCTGAACTCCCTGGGAGAGTTTGCTGTGTCTCTGATTTCAGCTTAATAAAATATAATCTGAATTGCAGCATCTGCAATTCAGAGCTGTTCCTGATCCAGCTGTTCTAACTCAGGTTATGCACAGGATGATGAAGAAAGGAGATTTGCTGGAGGGGTGCTGGATTTATTTGATATGAATAGCAGAGCTAAGCCTTTTATTTTAGTATTTTAGAAAGCTTCCCCTTGCCACAGTAGGTAAATTAGAAGGATTTGCCACTGTTGTTCTGATCCAATTTATCTTTTTCAGACTGTCTGCATTTCTACATGAATTATGCCTTTTCATTGATAGAGGCTCAATGTGTTCCTTGTCTTTCCAGGCTACCTGGAAATGAAAGAGGGTGGAAGGATGGTGGCTCCTGCAGCCTCCAGGCAGGGCATTCATTAGGAGAGTTTATTACCAGGAAGCAAAGAGGGGAAATGCACTTTTCCTCTTGCCTGTACTGAACCTATTCACCTCCCAAAAAGAGAGAAGCTTCATACAGACTGAACCAAAAAAGTCACGAGAACCGTCCAGGTAATTAACAGGTTGATTTAATTAGAGCCTTTAAGGTGAGAGGAAGGGCAAAAGCAGGGGCACAGAAGTCAGGGAATGAGAGAAGTGTGCCCAGGAATTGGGGGTCCCAGGTTGCCCCTGGCACTGAACTCCCCAGGACTGTTTGCTGCTGAGTGCTGGCCCAGGGCAGCTGAGCCCTGCACACACACTCCAGCACTGCCAAGAGCTGCAGCTCAGCTGCAAGAGTTTCTGATGAGAAACCCCAGCTCCCTCTCAGACAGCTCAAAACAGGGCTCAACAGGCTCTGTGGTTTTATTTCTTAGAGTGAAACACTAGAGGTACCTTCCTTTTTGGCTAACAGTGAGATCTCATTGATTCCCTCTGAACTTAGACAGTGAAACTTCTCTTAATTCTCATCCTTCAAAGAAAAAATACACCTAAAATCCTTAGAAAATATGAAAATAAATAAAAAATTAAAAAAAAAAAGAAAAAGAAAAGAGCTAAGTCACTAAATCCAGCACGACAGATTTCCACAGGGATATATTTGACCAAAGAGATTTTCCTGGGAGTTTTTCTAATAAGTGCAGAACCAAGCTCTGAAACTCTGAATAATTGGAGTTCAAATGACTGATCAAACCTTGCCTCTGTTCAATATTTACTTTTTAAAAGTGTTTTGGTAAGCTGCCATGTATTTACTTTGCCTACAATAAATAGAAATAAATTCATTAATATTCACCTGGCACACGATGTATTTTCAGGAAAAAGTACACGATGGGATAGGAGAGAGTTATGTATTTGCATGTCTGAAATGACATTAAAATCAGCTGCTAGGAAGGAGCTTCTTCATTGCTGATCATTCCACTTTTGTCTGACTGAGATTTAGTATGGTAATATTAATATATAATTTATTAAATGTACAGTATTTATGAGTTTACTTTCTATTTACTTACATCTTTATTTCTGTACATCTTACTTTACATCTTTAGCCTAATAAGTTTCAGGGCTGCACATTGAATATTCTCCTGCTGCTGCCACACTGAGCGGTTTCCCTGCTGCTTCAGCCTGGCCCCAGTGCCTCAGTCCCTGAGCAGCCTTTGCCCTCAGGAAATGTCTCTCCGGGGTAAAAGAAAGGTTTTCAGGCAGCAGAGAAATGGCTGTGGACAGGGAGCCAGGGGCTCCTCTCTTGATTTCCTGCTGCACACTTCCTAAAGGCATTTGCTGACAAGGAATTTGCAAATCTGGTCTTGTAATGCTGCTTGGTATTGCTGAGATAAAATCACCCTGTACCTGTCCAGACCCAGCTGGGAGCTGCCAGGAGCTGGGAGCTGCCCCCTCTTTTCAGCAGCCATCAAATATCAGATTTTGGTATCAGATTTTGCTGTGCCCTTCTCCCCAGAACCCGCGGGTGTGGCTGCCCCGAGAGAACACCGAGCTCAGGGTGACTCATCCCAAAAATCCCACACATCATCCCACACATCCCACACACACCCCACACACCCCACACATCATCCCACTCATCCAACACATCCCACACACACCCCACACACCCCACACATCCCACACATCATCCCACACACCCCACACACCACATCCCACATATCCCACACATCATCCCACATACCCCACATCCCACTCATCCCACACACCCCACTCATCCCACAACTCACACACCATCCCACACACATCCCACTCATCCCCCACAAACCCCACACATCCCACACATCATCCCACACACCCCACAGATCCCACACATCCCACACATGATCCCACAAACCCCAGGATGCTCTCCTTACAGACATGGCTAGCAGCAGAGATTCCCCATTTCCCTGCCAGCCCAGCCCACACCCCACAGACCCCACAGACCCCACAGACCCCACACTCAGTGGGATGCTCTCCCTCAAGCCATGGCTGGCAGCAGAGATTCCCTGTTTCACAGCCAGCCTGCCCCACACCCCACAGATCCCACAGACCCCACAGACCCCACTCTCAGTGGGATGCTCTCCTCAGGGCCATGGCTGGCAGCAGAGATTCCCCATTTCCCTGCCAGCCCAGCCCAGTGTCCCGGGACCCTGCACAGGTGGGGGCAGAGCCCAGGGTGGGCAGAGCCCCTTCCTGCACAGGACCCCTCATCCAGAGCCCTCACATGGGCTCATTCATTCCTGCCCCACAGAACCTGCCCAGAGATCTGCAGGCCTGCTCCCCAGCACTGCCATTTCCCTTATTTTACATTAAAATTCACTAAAACCCCCTAAACTTCCCGTACCTCCCCCCATTCCCTCTCTTTGAGAGCACAGGTGAGCGCAGAGAAGGCCTGAGCTCCCCAGCTCCCCATTATATTTGGTAATAAAACACCATTTGGTTACCAAAATGACAGCTCAGATTTCAGCACAGCTCTCAGTGATTTGGAAGTTGGAGGTTTCACTGGGAAGGGCCAACGGGGCCCTGCTGCTCAGGGGATAAAATACAAACCCACGGAATGTAAATGCCATTTAGGGGTGTAAAAACAGTGGAGGAAACAGCCAAAAACAATTGAGGAAACAGCCCCCAAGCACTGAAACTCCTGTGCTCCTAAAGCTGGTTGGGAAATACCACAGAGGAGGGCAATGACAAGAGAACAAGAAAAAAAGGGAATTAGATAGAATGGTGGCAAGGCTGGTGAGGGAGAACTCGAGGTGTTTACACAAGAGCTGAGCACCACCACCCTCATTTTGGGAAGAGAGGTTCAGTGTCTCCAGGGCAAGGGATCAAGGCAAAAAAACCCCAAGGGACTGTGAAAAAATCACTAAAGCAACACCTCCAGCAGATTCACACTTTTTTGGGGGCTTAATCCTCTGCAAAAATGGGTTAGAAAATGCAAGAGCACATTTATTCAAGTGCTGAAGAATGCACCTGAAATTCCCAGGAGGATCTTTGCATGGAGGGTGCTGTGAGGGTCACACTGGGGTGCTCAGGGGAGGCAGGTACAGGACACCCAGCCTTGCAGGCAGGCAGTTCTCACAGGATGATTTTTAAAAAGTCACAAAAGAACAGCCAATATTGGTGGAATTTATCAGGAAACTCTAAAATAAAGCAGAAAACATCACAGAAAAGGAGATTTGCTGAGAATTTTGCTCTTTCCAACAGAGTGCTACAAGATCCACAGTCACTCACAAGAAGTCAGGACTATAAATATTCTTTTTTCAAAGCAAACCTGCCATAGCTGACAATGCAGGCTCCTGGCCCCACACCTCTGCATTTACACCTTATCTTTTGTGCCTGGGTGTTATTCAGACAGCGGCACACAGTGTTTGAAGGCATCTGAAGAACAAAACAGCAATTTTTTCCCAGGCCCAGAACCAAAAGTGTTAATTTCCCAATGAGCATGTTTGATTAACAAAGCAAACCCAGAGGACACGCTGACTTTGCCTCCTTTCCCTCCCCACCACCCCCCTAGTGCATTTTTACAAAAATCCAGTGGAGTTTTAACCAAAACAATGTGCTGATAGGAGAAGCTGTCTGCATTCCTCTTCTGCAATTCACCTGACACTCAGCGTGCTGCTGGCAGATAAGCTCCTCTGGATGCCAAAACCTCCATCGGGAGGTGAAGGCTGCAGTGCAGTGGGGAGACCTGTGCTCGGGTGATCCCTGCTGTCATTCCCCTGCCTGTGCATCCCCATCCCGAGTGAAATCCCTGCAGCCATTCCCCTGCCTGTGCATCCCCATCCCGAGTGAAATCCCTGCAGCCATTCCAGCCTGTGCATCCCCATCCCGAGTGATTCCCTGCAGCCATTCCCCTGCCTGTGCATCCCCATCCCGAGTGAAATCCCTGCAGCCATTCCAGCCTGTGCATCCCCATCCCGAGTGATTCCCTGCAGCCATTCCCCTGCCTGTGCATCCCCATCCCGAGTGAAATCCCTGCAGCCATTCCAGCCTGTGCATCCCCATCCCGAGTGATTCCCTGCAGCCATTCCCCTGCCTGTGCATCCCCATCCCGAGTGAAATCCCTGCAGCCATTCCAGCCTGTGCATCCCCATCCCGAGTGATTCCCTGCAGCCATTCCCCTGCCTGTGCATCCCCATCCCGAGTGAAATCCCTGCAGCCATTCCAGCCTGTGCATCCCCATCCCGAGTGATTCCCTGCAGCCATTCCCCTGCCTGTGCATCCCCATCCCGAGTGAAATCCCTGCAGCCATTCCAGCCTGTGCATCCCCATCCCGAGTGATTCCCTGCAGCCATTCCCCTGCCTGTGCATCCCCATCCCGAGTGAAATCCCTGCAGCCATTCCAGCCTGTGCATCCCCATCCCGAGTGATTCCCTGCAGCCATTCCCCTGCCTGTGCATCCCCATCCCGAGTGATTCCCTGCAGCCATTCCAGCCTGTGCATCCCCATCCCGAGTGAAATCCCTGCAGCCATTCCCCTGCCTGTGCATCCCCATCCCGAGTGAAATCCCTGCAGCCATTCCCCTGCCTGTGCATCCCCATCCCGAGTGAAATCCCTGCAGCCATTCCCCTGCCTGTGCATCCCCATCCCGAGTGAAATCCCTGCAGCCATTCCAGCCTGTGCATCCCCATCCCGAGTGATTCCCTGCAGCCATTCCCCTGCCTGTGCATCCCCACCCCGAGTGATTCCCTGCAGCCATTCCCCTGCCTGTGCATCCCCACCCCGAGTGATTCCCTGCAGCCATTCCCCTGCCCAGCCACCCCAGCAATCTCCAGGGGTGGGAAGAGCCCGTTTCAGCAGTGGTTTTTGGCTAATCAGCATCAGGCACAGTTTTAACTTCAGTTCCTTCACAGCCCTGGCTCTGGGGGGAAAGCAGGACCCAGCTTTAACTCCGCACCTCCTCCTTTCCTCCTGCAGGAAGGAACATCCACGGGGCCAGACTAATTTCCAGGGAAAAATCTCCACCTTCTGGGCCTTT
Source organism: Chaetops frenatus (assembly GCA_013400775.1). Classification (NCBI taxonomy): domain Eukaryota; kingdom Metazoa; phylum Chordata; class Aves; order Passeriformes; family Picathartidae; genus Chaetops; species Chaetops frenatus. The sequence continues at coordinate 39,823 of VZTR01013637.1, read as the reverse complement.
CTGAGTGGGCAAGGGAAGGGGAGGAACCGTACTTGTATTTGTATTATTTCAGCTTGACTCTAGAGAGGTGCAGTCCATAAACAGCAAATAAAAATGTTTCAGGAGGAGTAGAAGTGAAGTTGTCTTTCCTGCAAACATTTACACACACACCAACCCCCCCAAAGAAACACAGAGATGCACTGAATTCTGCAAAAATACTGAGAACACCTAAAGCTGCTACAGATGAGATGAAAACAGGGAAAACTGGTATTTTCTGACACAATTCAACCTTGCCTTCTGCCACGCACATTTTATGACTTTATAGAAGGTAGGTTCTATCATCTCCCTGTTTTCAGAGCTGCTGAAATAACAAACCAGAACTCAGCTGCCAGAAATGGTGTCAAACCATTCATGTCAAAAGGATCCTCAAACTCGGGACTAGAGAAGAGGAGAAGCTGATGAATCTCAGAAGAAACTCTGAAAAACCATTAGAAGGACAACTTATCTGTGGTCCTACAGCACCTCTTGGATATCCCTGAAGGAAGGTCCCCTGGAACCTGGGGGAAGATGAAAAATGCAGTTTACTTAGACCCTTCTGAAATTCCCACCTCGGGAAATACTGGAAGTTTTTAAGGGAAGGATGACAAGATGGAAATGGAGCAGCCAGCAGGATCCTGAGTCTTTTCTGGAGCATATTGCACTGTTATTAATAAACATCTTCACTGCAATTAACTGTGCTTCTCAGTTTTTCCTCTGACCTGAGCAAAAGGTCTTGTGCTCTGTATTCAGAGACAGCAATCAGCAAAAGGAACAGATTTGAGGAAAAAGGTAAAGATGAGGTAAAATCCCACCAGTGGATGAAAGCAGAGTGAAGAATTGGATGGACAAGACTGTGCTGTGAAAGGCAGGTCCTTTGAATGCTAATTTGGAATAGAATAATATTCCATTGTTTCTGCCTTTTTTCAGTGAACTCCCCTGACATGAGATGCAGATCACATACTGCCAGAGTCGCCAGCTGATTCTGAATTATTACCTGCTTCAATTGCTCATCTGACAAAGAGCAGAGTCATTAACTGATAATTAACTTGTGCAAATTTTCAGGCACATGGAAATAGAAAATGTACATGGAAATTAATTCAGTTGAGTGTTAAAGCTCTTTATCATGATTTCTTCTGCCCACTTCAAATCAACATTAATTCATAAAAAGAGCCCTGTCACCAAAACCCAACCTCTTCTGCAGTAGAATCTAAATACTGCCAAGAAAACAAAGCAACACTGCAAATCAATTTTTTTTGCTAATAGTACTGATTTTTTAGCTACTTATTCAGTTCTTTTCTGTAGGAAAAAACTAAAATGTCTCCAAACCAGTTTAATATTGGAAAACAACTGTAAATCAGATACTTTCTTTTGGGTCAGCTCAAGGGCTGCTCCAGGAGAGCTGGGCAGCAGAGTCTGAAACTGAATTTGCTCATTTCCTCCTTTATTAAGTCATGAAGTCAGCTTAAAAATATTACAAGTTCTGTGTTAGCAGAGTTTAATATCCCCTCCTTTTCACATGGGTTCCAAGAGTGCACAGAGCTTCTCATTAATAAATATTTAAAAATTTATACCACATAAGAGAAATATATCTATATGTCTGAAAGTTATGCTGGACAAGCTAACCTTTTCCCTGTATTACTTGGGAACATAGAGCTGTTGAAAGCAGTATAACTGAAGCCCCAAGGATGAAAAATGCAAATATTTACTAGATAAAGAGACTCAATGTCACACTTTTTTAATGCAAGAAGCAATGTGACATTGCTCATTTAATCTGGGCTCTGCTAATTGGTCTATTACACAAGGAAAAAATCTTTGGGAGTCCTTCTGGGAATGTCTCACATCATTCCCTATCAGCTGTTGACATACAAATACTCTGGTAATGAAAATATTTTCATTCCTTCATAACAGCATTCCCTGTCCTGTTTAATCTTATTTTCTCTCTTTCTAAAAACAAGCTTCTGTGTGGGGTTTCTGAGCTAACAGACCTGATGCCATATATCAAAAATATCCCGTGCTCCTGTCACACTTGCTAGGAGTCCACCCAAAAGAGGGGGAAAAAAGGGGAAAAAACTCAAGGATTTATAGCAATAACACAGGATTTTAAGCACCATTAGAAATTCATCTCTGTTCTGTGTCATTTCAAAGGAGGAACTGGGCTATAACCCAGCAGCTGGAGCTGCCACCACTGGCCAGGGAATTCCCAGCACAGGATCCAGGGACATGCTGGAATTGGGGCAGGCTCACAAATGTCCAGGAATGTTGCAGAGCAGGAGATTTTGGCCATTTGTCACAATTCTGTCACTGTAAGGAAAAAGGCCACTGAGGAACAAGGAGCTGGAAAATGAGGGTGCCTCCTTGGCCTCCAGGCAGGCTCTTCTGAAGCCTGGGTTCAGCCCCAGTAACTGTGAGGGTTTCAGGGAGCTGCTACTGGACGTGGATAAAGTGATGCTGAAAAATCTTCCAGCAGCTCCTTCTGTGCCCTGTACCCAGCAGAGCCCTCTGCAGAGGCTGCACTGTCCCCCAGCCCCACAGCAAATCCTGCCTGGGACAGATTCCACTCTCAGCACCCCACTTCTGAGCCTTTAGACCCCCACTCTGTGCTCAGGCCATCACTGGGGCAGAAGGGCACATTCTGCTGAGCACAAAATCCTCCCAGCAGCGCTGTGGCCTCAGGGAAATTCCTCTTGGAAATCAGGTTATTTCAAAAGTTGCTGAGCTCACTTTGAGCAGGCCAATACCTCTCTTCCCCAGTAAACACCTCAAAACTGCTCCCAAATGATTCGCCTTCAATATTCCAAATCACCCTTCCAAATTCAGATTCCCAATTCAGGCTCTGAAATGGGGCACGGGCTCCCCCATCCTCCCCCATGCCTTTCCCTCTCCTTGGGGCTGGAGCCTCCTCCTGCTGCCCAGGCTGCAGCATTCCTTTCTGCAGCCCCTCGGGTCCCCCTCCCTGCTGCACACAGGTGCGAGGAGCTGGGGTTTCCATCTGCCGGCACCTCCCTCATCCCCGGCGCTGCGAGGAGGGAGGGCTGTGCCAGCTCTCGCTGCTGTTTACAGGAGTTTCCAGCTCAGGGACACCTCTATCAGGACACAGCAGAACGCTTCAGATACAGAGGCTTCACTTCAATTAGGTTGTTTTTTTTTTTTCCCTTAGAAAACACAGGTGTTTTGTTAAAAGCGAAGGTCAGTTTAAATGCCAGCCTTAATTGGACCTGAGAAAGTTGTTTTCAGGTATTTTTCAAAAACCCATTAATTCTGTGTTATTCTTTTTAATTCCTAAATTGTTCATGATACGATGATTGAAATATTGTACCATTTTTCATTTCAGTCATTAAATCATTTTATGTCATTAAATCACTTTATGTCAAGCTTTCATTGCAACACAAACGAAAGAGTTTGAACTAGAAGAGAGATCACTCCATGCAATCGGTAACTGCACTCAATATTGTAAAAACAAAGATACTGAACTGAAACCTGCTGAAAACCTACTGAAACCTTCTTCCACAGTGGCTCTGTATCTCTGCAGCTCATGTTGGGAAACAGTGATACAACCTGCATTGCATTTGAAAAAAAAAGACATTTCCACAGATACCTTTTTATCCTACAAGTCCCTAAAACTGAGAAATGCTTTGTGTCCTGTCTCTATGGCATTATTCCCTGCCCTCCCTTTCCATGCTGAATTAAAGCAGCCTGCATCTTCTCATCCATATTTTGAATTGACAGGGCCTGCCACAGATTTTCTGGTTAAATAATGTAATTTTTAATTCCCCAAGCACCCTCACTCTTTGCACTTGTGCTCTGTGTTACAGAAATATTCATTTTTTGGGGAACTCAGTGCCATGGTTTAATTGATGAGGTAATTTTTTCAAACCAGGACAAGGTGTTCTGTCATAGGTTGGACTAGATGATCTGAAAGGTTTTTCCCAGCCTGGTCCATCCTGTGATTCTGTGTTTTCTGTGCAGCAGGAGCTCTCTGGAATAGCAGGGGAGGGAGGAGAGGCTTTACAGGACAGTCTGTGTGCAGGTATTTCCCAGGAAATGGAAATGAGAGGTGTGCCACCTGCAGTCAGCCCCACACCAGCCTTTCCAGCAGGTGAGCTGTTCCTGCAAGGTTTGTAGGGGCAGGCAGACCCTGAAACATCCCCAGACAAATGAAACTCGTGACAGCTTCTGCTCTCCCTCTGTTCCCCAGCAAAGCCCGGGCTGCAGAAATGCACCCGGCTGGAGCAGATCCCCCGGGGGCAGCAGCAGCAGCAGCAGCAGCAGCGGAGAGAAGGGATCTGGCTCGTGTTCTCAGCCCTGTGGCTGGATCTCCCTGGCCAGGGCATCCTGGAGAGGGGACATTTTCCCCCCCCGGGCTGCCCCGGGCCAGGTGTGGCACAGGGGCTGCCCAGGTGAGCAGGGGATGGGCTCCCCTGTACCACCTTCGAGGGGTTGCTGGGGAGGAGAGTGAGCAGCAACAGCCACACAGACCAGTCCCAAATTTTCAAAGATATTCTGGGTTTTTTGTTTGTGGGTGAGGTTTTTTTGTTTGTTTCTTTGTTTGGGTTTGTTTGTTTGTTTGTTTGTTTTTTGTAAGGAGGAACTCATTTCTGACCTGATACTTTGGCTAAAAGCGCACGGGGTGACCAGAGCGCTGAAAACTGAAAGCCAAATGTACTTTTTGAGAGCTGTTTGGTCACACACACACACACACACAAAGATTTCTAAAGGATGAAATCATCCCCACCTCCTTCCTGCAGCGCAGTCGTGGCGCACCCCCAGGACGCGGTCCCGGCCGGCGGGGAAGGCAAAGGCTGCTGCTGAACCAGCAGCATCCCCCGGGCTGGCGGCAGCGCTGGGAGCCGCTGCCTGCGCTGTGCCCAGCCAGGATTTCCCCGGGATGCGGGACCGGGGGGCAGCACGGGGCACCGGGGACACTGAGAGCGCTGGAGGCGGCGAGAGACCGAGAGAGGAGCGAGAGAAGCTCCCGCAGCTTCCCCCGCGCCTCCCCAGCAGCTCCCGCTCCATCAAACACTGGGGAAACGCCAGTAAAACCCCCAAGAGCAGTACAGCAGTTCCTCTGCTGGACAGGACAAGGATGTAGAAAAATTAGCGCGCAGCAGAAGGAAATAATAAGCTCGTAATATTTAGAAAGATTCGGCGTGGCTGTATTTGTGCACATATGAATGGAGCCAGTGGTTTGGGATAAAGGGCTTTTCTTTCCCTGTCTAATCTTATCTGCCAGGGGGGAAAAAAAGGAATTTAAATTTCTAGTTTAAAAGAAATTATTATCTCAAGACTTAGCCGTTCAAAAGCAAGACAAGACATTTGGGAAGTGTAAAATATCGATCCTAGCAGATATCAATGCACAAAAGCTTCTGGCTTTGTTAGATAGGAGAGAGTGAGAAAACACAATGGATGGGTGTCCACTGGCATGGGCACACATTAAAGATCAGATCATCTGAACAATCCAGTGGTGCTTTCGAAGTCTCTGAAGCCACTCTCAACACTTCTCAAACACAGCAGGGGAAGCACTAAATCAAGGCAAATCTGCACTACCGGTACATCTCCAGCCCCTGGTGTGGAGCACTGCAGGGAGGGAATGTTTCTAAAGCTGAATTTGCAAACCTTTGCTGTGCTCCCTGCCTCAGGTGCTGCTGGCCAGGAATGCTGACCATGTCCTGGCCTCTGCTCTTTGCAGTCCCTCACTCGGTGTCTGCCTTGGGATTTTGGGGTACCTCAGACCTGGGCATAAGGAAATATCTCTCCTCTGCTGCCCGCCCTCTCCTCAAAGAAGAAAATTCAGTGAAAAACTGTTCAAGGTAGCTGGCAGCAGTCCCTGGGGCTCCCTGCAGGCACATTTCCCCTGGGCTAAGGAATTTCTCCACCTGCAGCCTCAGGTTGCTTCTCCTCACATTCCCCAGCTTTAAACACAGCCCTGAGCCCACCCAGGGGCACCTGTGTGTCACCAGCCCTCAACCCTGAGCCCACCCAGGAGTACCTGTGTGTCACCAGCCCTCAGCCCTGAGCCCACCCAGGGGTACCTGTGTGTCACCAGTCCAGAGCCCTGAGCCCAGCCAGGGGTACCTGTGTGTCACCAGCCCTCAACCCTGAGCCCACCCAGGGGCACCTGTGTGTCACCAGTCCAGAGCCCTGAGCCCACCCAGGGCCACCTGTGTGTCACCAGCCCTCAACCCTGAGCCCACCCAGGGGCACCTGTGTGTCACCAGCCCTCA
>VZTR01013637.1:0-33529 GCA_013400775.1 Chaetops frenatus | reverse complement strand
CACCTGTGTGTCACCAACCCTCAGCCCTGAGCCCACCCAGGGCCACCTGTGTGTCACCAACCCACAGCCCTGAGCCCAGCCAGGGGCACCTGTGTGTCACCAGTCCTGAGCCCTGAGCCCAGCCAGGGGCACCTGTGTGTCACCAACCCTCAGCCCTGAGCCCAGCCAGGGGCACCTGTGTGTCACCAACCCTCAGCCCTGAGCCCACCCAGGGGCACCTGTGTGTCACCAGTCCAGAGCCCTGAGCCCACCCAGGGCCACCTGTGTGTCACCAGCCCTCAGCCCTGAGGCCACCCAGGGGTACCTGTGTGTCACCAACCCAGGCACAAAGGAAACAGCAGAGAGAGATCTCCCTTTTCCCCTTCAGCCCTGCTCATGCACAGGGCCCTTAATCTATTTATTAACCAGATATTACAACAATGACATTAAGAAAGGTCTTACAGCAGAGCTGCAGGTATCCTCAGAGGTGAAGATTTTAAGAGGTTGGGTACTTCAGGATATAAAATCACAGTAGTTTTAGTAAAAGGTGTGTGTCACTCAGCCTTACACATTCTGAAAATCCACTCCTGCTGAAAATGTCACGTTTTCCCTTTAAAGGAAAGAGGAAAAAAAATGTTTGCCCTTCACAATCCTCAGATATTTTTGCTGATCTTTCGTTGACCATTTTGTGAACCCAGAAGTCTGATGTCAGTTACTCTATGGAAAGGATACAGGCTGTTCTGCCATATCTGGAATTATTTTTAAACACTTCCCCCTCACAAACTAAATCCTTAGGGGCTGAGGGGGAAGGCAAACCAAGGGGTTGATGCTGAGAGGAGAATATCTTACAAGGATTCAGTCCAGGAAAAAATAAGGAAAGCGTGGTGAAAAAATACAGGTTATACAAACCCATGGTGGAGGTGTTTTGACACTGTCAGGGGATAAAATCAACAACTTTTTCCTGGATACCAAAGCTCAGGTCAGGCATTTCAATCAGTGGGCACGTGTGTATATTTGTGTCCCAGGCACTCTACTGGCACATTGATACATCCTCATTATTATGAATAATTACGTCTCTGATGGGGTTTCCAGAGCTATTTGAAATACCCTCCCCAAGCCCTGCCAGCAGAAGTTTCACCCCTTTGCACATGTACAAAATATTCCTTTGCTTTGAAATTCCAGACAGAGCACATCAGGAAGAAAACAAAATAAAAACAAGCAAACAAATCTTCCCCTGCTCCAGTAGCTCAGCAATAACAGATAACAGGGGAGAAATTTTACTGGATCCACAATCTGTAATTCTCAACAGAATATAGATGGAAGCATATAAAACCAACAGAAACAGGCTTGAAAAGGTTTAATTTTATCTGAAAAGTGTTGATTTTTCAGCTGCTTTCCCTGTGCCCTCTTTCCCAGCTGCTACAGCCAGCTCACTGCAAGGATTGCCTCACAGTTCCACTCTGACTAAAGAATACCAGGCTGAACTCTACTAAGCACTAATTTTTTCTTTGCTTTTGCAATTGCTGGTACTTTTGAGGAAGTCTCTGCTCTTGAAGCCGCAGAAGGCTGCAATTTCTATGTTGCAACCAATCAATTATTTCACTTAAAGGTGAGGCTCTTGGCTCTCGTTAGAAGTAGAAAATTAAAAAAATATTTCAGAATGCAGTAAAATATATTGCACTGAGATGCATTTTAGGTGAATGTCGTGATTTTGGGGACTTTTAAACAACTGGTGGGTAATTACAGAATAGAAATGCAGAGGTACAAGACCACAACAATAAAGATACTTATACTGGAAAGCAGAAAGAGAGCCAAAAGTAAATATATGCTACCCCTGTGACCCACCAAACTTCTCTTTCAGATTTTAAAGAACACAGATTTATAATCCCCCAGTGCTGCCAAGCACCCAGTCAGCAAAATCCAGAGAGAAGCTGAGTGTTCTGTGCTGCCCACTGCAGCACAAAGGAGAGAACTCCAGCAGAGCCAGAGCCCAGGAGCTCCATGGGATCCTCTGCAATGTGTGCAAGGGCAGCCCTGCACCTGCCAGGGGCTCTGGCTCACAGCTCCAGGCCACAGAGAGGTGCCACACCTGGCAGGGCTTTGTCACATCCCTCCTCAGGAGCCCTTTCCCAGAGGCTCCCAGAGCCTGCAGGGTGCCAGCTCCAGAAAGCAACACACACTTCTGGCAGAAAACAAACGCCAGCTCTTCAATGATTTGCCTTCAGTTACTGGACAATGCTGTTTGTGCATTTGGAAGCACAGCAGCGTTTGTATTTCTTCCCCTTAACAGCACAGATTTAGTCAGCACCACTTTTAATATGAAATCCTATCTAGTGAGGGTTTGTTTTTTTTTTTAAATACACTGCACTTTTTGTGCAACTCTTCAGTGAGGATTGTTAAAGTATTAAAAGCTTTAAATTTACCGTGGGCTTTTGCCAAAATTTAAGTTTCCCATTCACCCACTCAAATCAATATTTTTATACAACTTTAAACAAGAACACGCAATCTTTAGTGCATTCATAAGTGTATTTTAGATTTGCTGATAGAGAATAGCTGAAAAACAGCTCCGGAGATAAACTCCCCAAAAGCACCAGTGAGATAAATGTGCCTTGTGCATTTTAGCTGTGCCCAGAGCAGAACCTGGATGATGTGGCCCCTCTCTCCAGGGTGTGTGGATGGAGACAGACACTTTTCTCCTGTCAGTGCCAGAGTGAAGCACAGGGCAGGAGCCTGGAGGGGCTGCCCAGCTGCTGGCACTGAGCACAGGGAGGTTGTGCAGATTTTCACTGCCTGAAACTGAACCCTGCTCAGCCCCTGGAAAATCCAGACTGGGTTTCTTGGTGTCTTGAGGATTAAAGGGAATAAAGCCCTTGTAGTCACAGACCAGAGTAATAAAGGTAAGCATTGATGCTAAATGGTGTAAGACAAGACAAATACATCAATCTCCATCATATTTTTTGTGTGCATTGCAAAATAGGCTTCACCTGAGCTTAGTTTGTCATGGAGGGTCTGTGAGCTGCCAGCTGGCCCCCAGGTTCTGATGCAGCCCCTCTGCACAGAGCTAATCCCCCAGCCTTGAGAGCACTTCCATCACCTCCATGTGTATGCAGGAAAACATTCATTTATCCTGTAAAAGGACTGATAGGTCTGGGGGGTCCAGCTGAGGGGAAGGTGAGACCCAGGGGGATGTGGTCAGCTGGGGAAAGGCTCCACTGTCAGAGGAACACTCTGAGGACACTGGGGCTGCTGCTCTGAGCCACTGAACTGGCTTCTCTTTTTAGTCCAGGAATTAGATAGGGACTAACTAGAACAGGAAACTTCTCCCTGCCCCTGGCTTATTAAATGATTTCCTGCCAGTCCTTAGCAAAAGCAACTCATTGCTCCAAGCCTTAAGAAGTTGTGAGTGGCTCACACCCAGACTGGGAACAACAGGAAGGGAAGGAGAAGCAGAGCTAATTGGCCTTTTCACACTTTGCCAGGGCTGCAGAGAAGCTTTCTGCCCCAGTGATGCCCCAGCAGCCCCTTTCCCTCCTTCAGTTTGCTTGGCCCTCAGAGGTGGCCGTGGCAGAGGAGATCCTGGCCAACACCTCCGTGGCCCTCTCTGGTTACTCAGGAAAGGCACATTTCAGTCTGCTCCCTCCCGCACTGCCCTGGCAGAAATCAGCCATCTCTTCAGTGCCCTCATCCACATAATTTAAAGAATAAAATCAGACCAGCATGAGCAAGATCTCCTAAAGTGGATTTCTCAGAAGACACCCTTCTCACAGTGATCTTTCTAAAACTATGTCAGGTGTTTATGTATTTGTGCTGAAACAAGAGCCACCAGCAGTTTGGTTAGACAATCCCACAGACCCTCAATTTGGCATTCAGACCACAGAGAAAGTGGTGCTGCACATCAGGGTGTGTCCTTACAGCCCCCATGCTCAGGCACCTTTCCTCTGGAGCTGGCCCTAAATGATCCTTCAAAGAATTAAGGACAATCCTTCGTCCACAGCTGCACAGCAAATATTCCTTTCTGATTCCAGGTTCTGCTGCCAACATGCAAGCATAAAAAAGTGCTTTTAATAATTAATAAACTAATAAATTATATTAGCACACGTTTGATTTACTAATACACCTGCAGGTTTAAAATGCTAGACAAAACCAACTTTAAAGAAACCCTCACTTTTATCAGATTCTAGGAAATACTTGAAGCAAGTCAATGAACATGATTACAGTGACTGAGGCCTTGAGGGACATTTCCAGAGCTCCAAACATCCTCAACACTGCATCACCCCCACTGGTCCTCATGCTCTGTGAAATTCCAAGTGGTGGTGAGGCTGTTACCTCACTCTCATCCTCCTGGACCAGAATTCTGCCATTTGCAGATTTAAATCACACTCTTCCATCTTCCAACGGTGTTTTTGGTGGATGAGCCATGGTCAGGATCTCTGAAATCCCACCCAATGCATCCATCCATCTGTTTGAAGGTGAATTGTTGATAACTGCTCCAAGAGGTTTCCCCTCTGCTTCTCACATCTGAGCTTTGGCAGTTCCATGAAGATCTCAATTCCCTACACTTTCTAGCCTAGAAAAACTCCCTGAGCATGTTTAGAAAAAGGAAAGAAATAAAAACCAAAGCTTTTTTCTCTATTGAGTTGACCTCTTACTTCTTCTTGTGGAAGAAACCTGGCCAACCTGGCCAGGAAAATTGAATATTTCATTGTAACCCATCCTCTTTCCACCACTTTTACTTGGATTGAGCATTTGTACTTCCTGTTCTGCACTGCATTTAGAGCAAAAGTTGATGGGACATCCTGGAAACAAGTACTCTTGGAGGTGAGGAAAACACTGCCATAATTTATGGCAAATAGAGAGATCTCAGTAGAATTTAAAAAACCTCACCATTACTTTCACATGCAGAGTGTAAAAATAAAGATGAACACACTGATTTTTTTTTTTTACCTTTAACACATCCCACTTCTATCTCTAGTTATTTTAAACTTATATAAACTTACTTATATTTGCTGTCCACCCTGAACTGTGCAATGTGTACAACTGGAAGAAGGAGAGGGAAACAAAAAGAAAAATCCACATTTTTCCATTGATAATCAAACTTTTCAAGTTCAATGGCCCAATGGTTCTACCTCATCTAACAGTTAAAGATGTTTCATTCTGCATAAAAGACAGGCACTTTTTTTTGTCTCCTAAAATATGTTTCTAATTTAAGTTTGAAAAAAATATTTCCATTGTGCCATATATGCGGTAACTCAAAACCAAAATGAAAGGATTAAAATCAGGGCTGCACAGAATGGTTTAAATTAAATTCAGGTAGTGGGGAAGACTGCTGTATCTGGCAGGCTCCCACTCCCTGAGCTTTCTGGCCAAGAGGCAAGATGAAGCATAACAACCCCTACCTGCCAAGTCTGCAGCAATTTGGAGGGGTTTATTCATCTCCTAAAATCAAATGTTAATGCTCCTGGAATCCTGCCCAGCCATGCAGTCAGATCTCACCTGTCTGTCCCTTCTCCTCACACCAACGGACCCTGGGACACTTCAGTGAGGACTGAGAGGGTTTTCAGTTTTTTGTCCCCTTTTTCTGAGTGCACGGTATTGAAACCTTTCCCCCCTCACACCTCGGTGGAAGAGGTGACCGAAGCCTGCAGCTATTTTGGGAATCTCAGCTAATACCTTACAGAGAGTTGATGCAGAGCTGAAATCTGCACTGTGGAATGTCCTCTCCTGTCACCCTTTCACACCCATAAAATCATTGCAGTCCCCTCCACCATTAAAAATCAAATCTGATTAAATCTGCCCAGCGGTTCTGTCCATGATAAATCAGTTTGCACTATTTACGGTCCATATTATTGCTACAGCCACAACGAGATGAGCCCCAAGGCTTCCCCAAATACAGCTACCTCCCTCAACAGGTCACTCTTGGCTAAGCAGAGAAAGGATATGCAGAGTTCTGCCTTTCAGAAAAGGCAGCAAAGTGGAAGAACTCAAGTTTTCATAGGCTTCTTAGGAGATTACCCAAACCTGTAATATTAAATTAATTTCCCAATCACTCGGGAAGGAATGCAAACACACCAATAATACACAGACCTCTCTGGAGCTTTCTCCCAGCCTTGTGTGAGGTGTAAAAGGCTCTCAGACGGCATCAGTAACAAAACAATTCAGTAACAGCCTGGCCTGCGAAGGCCACAGGTAATCTGTGCACACCATCTGCCTCCAGGGAATTCTTTATTCCAAGCCAGGGAATTCCCAAACTTTCTCCTGCCTCGTGTGCACCCATCAGTATCTGCAAACAGCTCCCCTGGCACACCAGCCCTGTTTGCTCGCTGGGCTCTGGGCAATTTTGAAGTGGTTTATTCCCCTCCCAGCAGTGCAATCACCACACTGCCTGAGCTGTTGCCATCTACAGCAATATCTGCAAAGCATTATTTGCTGGAAAACCCAGAAATGTGCAGCAAAGGCTCACCAAGGCACAGGCACAGCTGATTTGAGAAAATGCTACCAAATCCAGTGTTTTAACAGTATTTTTCATCTCCTTTGAGAGGATTTTTTTAGCCTACATTGACTCGGAAATTTTGACAACTTTGTCAAAAAACCAAAGTTTCTCATCCTTCTTTTTGGGACCAGGGGCATTGTAACACAGCAAAACCAAAAGAATTCTTTTATTACATATCAAGATCATGTCTTGTGAAGAACTGTGAGTTCTGAGCACCTTGGGGTGGACTGACAGCAAATAATGGAACTACTCCTTGCACTGTGCATTCTGCAAAACAGAAATAGAAGGGGGGAAAAAAAAATCATAGAATCATTTGGGCTGGAAAAGACCGTAAAGATCATCGAGTCAGTTTTGTTCTTCATAATTTGTCAGGACAGAAAGAAAGGCATGAGTAAGCAAGGTTGTAATAAAGGCTGGTTTTGTTAATAGTTCCTTTTTCCTTGAAGCACATGGCATGAAATGTGTTAGGAACTCTTGGAAAGGATCACACACCACTTGCCACTGGAAGGGAAGGAGGCAAGGAAGCCCCCAGGGAAGGAGGTGGTGCCCAAAATGCCTTTCTGTGGGCTGCTCTCAGGCTGAGGAGACCCAAAGTGAGCAGAGCTCCCTGCTGGGGTCCTGCAAGGCTGGATCTGCCCCATGCACTCTGCAGAACCGAGGAGTTAATGCAGACCTTGGCAGCTCAGACCAGGGCTGAGAGACCAGGGGAAGAAGGCTGCACTGTCAAACAGGAGGTGCCTGTTCAGTTCTGCTTAAACTCGTGTCCCAAGTGCCTCATTTCATGATGGTTTCCACTGCCACACCAGTGACCTCTGTGCTTTGAGTGAGTTTCCAGTGCTGGTGCTTGCAGAAAGTTCTCTTCTTAAATTACAGAGGGCTCAAAGGAGTTTAATCCGAAACGGGATCTCAGCTTCAGAACAGAACCAGAGTCACTGGTGCCATTATCAGATCATCCTCTCAGACAAGCCCAGGTCAGGCCAACCCATGCAATTATTTATAGTCATTTGTGTGGAACTCATGGCATCCAAAAGCCTCCTGGAAGCTCATCAGGCTGCACAGGCTCCAGAGGTCACTTCTGCTCCTTCTCATTGCAGCAGCTCCTAGCAGTGGGGGGATCAGGAAAGCTCCTGCATTCTAGAGGGCAATATTTGGCTTATTGAGGAGAACCAGTGTGCCTGAGCCTACACTGGAGAGGAGATGGGGATTTGTGCCTGAGCTCCAGCTGGATGTGCCTCTGCAAGCTCTGCTGAAGAGCTGGGGCTCTGCCCTGCTCTTCTCTGTCTCAGCAATTCTCTTCTGTTTGCCCAAACCTTGCTCTGGTTTGTGAGGAAGCCCACAGAAGTCAGATAAGGACAAGCTCAGTCTGCAGACCCCACCTCCCATCTACCAGAATACCACTAATTATTCTGAAATAAAGATACCAAAAGGCCCCCACGGAAGCAGAAGATATCCTTCCCATTAAACTGAGGCAAAAGCACTGCTGAACTCATGGCAAAAATGACATTTAGGGAATTTAGGCAATCTCCTCTTTTAGTAAGTACCGTGAACAGGTTGCAGTGGTTTTTTCCCTGCTGGCAAGAAACAAATAAATTAAAAGGGAGCTGGCATGCCAGGCCTCAGCACAGAGGGACAACCCTTTGACCCAAAGCCTGTTCTGGCCATTTCTGCACAGAAGCTTTGCTGGGCAGAGCCCCATGGGCAGGCAGAGACCCTGCAGCTGCCAAGGGACAGTGGCAGCACCAATGCAAACCCCACAGGAGCCCAGGGAGCTGATCCTGCCCCGTGTCCAACCTCCAGAGTGGCTTGGAGCTGTCACAGGAAATGTAAAAGCCACACTTTGCACATCCACTCACATAGATATGTATATTTAAACCAAAACAGTGTAAGAAAGGGTTCAGTTCTATTGGCAGCCACCTTTCTACTCCTATCCAGCTGCTGGGAGCCATCCTCCTCTGCTGAATAGGCTTCATTTCTCATTTCTATTCTGCCTTTATCACTCACTGCCCTGAAATTCATCCCCTTTATTCACATGTGTGTCTTCATTCTGTCTGAATACTGCTCTTAATTATTACACTGGTGCTGTGTAAAAGAAGCATTAATCAGCATTATCTCTTCACTCTGTCCTGCCCCAAATTGAGAGATATCTAATATTATCTTTTGTTTATAGAGCTAAGCCTCTGACAGTGCAGTGGCTGCTTTACCATTTTCATTTTGGGATATTTCTTGGAAACCAATTGTTGCATTCCCTGCTCTAATATTATTTTGCTTGAGCATTTACCAATATGCTAAAAGAAAAATATCAACTAGGACAGTGTGCATAGCCAAAACAACACGTGCAACATGGCAGGTTTGCACTGGAACTCATCAGAGAGGGAAAGAAGGAGTAGCAAAAAATTCTGCCTGAGCTGACCTATGATTGCTCTGCCTTGCATGGGCACTGCCTTGGCAAGGACAGGGTACAAAACTGTGGTGGCTGCCCTTGTCAAAGAGCCTGCAGAGATCAGGGGCTGAAAGCCATCTCCTTGTGTGGGTGGTGTGGGGAGGGATTGATTTCCCCAAAGTGCAGGCTACAATACACTCACCTACTACTTAGAAATTAAAAAAAATTACATTTATCAGATAGTCCCACCTGTATATCCAGCTCTCAAATATTTTACTGCACCTAGAGAAATCTATTCGTGCCCAGGGAGTGTTTTCTGTCCAACATTTCCTCTGACTCCAGCAGTGTCATTTTCCCCATGGCAAAGCACACAATCTGCAGCCCCCACCCTGCTGACAAGTTCCCTTTATGCCCTGCATTTATTGGTGTTTCAACAGAAATTTCATTTGCCCACCATATCAAAAGAGGTTTTCCTCTCCAGGGCTGGCAGCTCTGTTCCTGGAGCAGGAAACAGAGGGGTTCACTTTCCACTGAGCTTCCCCTGCAGGGACAGCTGTGGCTTCCCTTGGGTGGACAGCTCACATTTTGGAGTATGAGGTTTTAGTCTCCTCCAAGGTGGGATCAACACACCAACAGGTAAGGACTGGCAGCAGAAAACTGACATGGGCCTTCCAAATCCATCCTTACAGGGCTGGAGACACTAAAATAAACAGTCACCCTCTCAGGTGACAGGTAAGCAGGTAGGGAGAAATCAAACTCCACAGGCAGGAAAGGAATTATCTGCGAACTGATGCTCGTAGCACTGAACAAATCTACCTGCAGAGTTCACCTGTGCACACCATGAATGCACCAGCAGGTGGGCAGGGATATTACACCTGGGGCTTTTTAGGATCCCAAAAGAATGGTCACAGCTTCCCTTCTCTCTGCCTGGGGCTGTGAAGGTGAACAAAATGACAAATAGGAAGGTGAAAATTTCACCACGATCCACAGGTCAGTCTCAGGAGAGAAGGTGCTTGCTGGGGTGTGTTCCCCACCCTGGGAAACAAGAAAAAGGGAGCGAATTTCTCTGCAGTGAGGTGGAAAACTGACTCCTCCACACTCAGCTCAGGTTTTGAAGCCAACTGGAGAGGTCAAAGCCACGTGGAAATGACCCATTTATAAACAAACACACAGCAGAGAATGGTCTTCCCAGGGGCTGGAGCCTGGGAAAGGAGAAGGTAAGGGATAATTAGGAATTAGTGATGCAGTTCAATTTAACAGAGAGGCAGACATTTGGCTCGGGCTCAGGCAGCTGAGGGGACCTGGCAGAGAGAAGGACAAAGTGCCCCTCTCCTGGCACACAGAAACAGAGCTGCAGCCCTTCCCTCGGTGGGGCAGGCAGGAGTGCAGAGCCCTTGCAGGAGAAACTCCTTGGAGAGATGCTGAAGCCACTGGGTTTGTGCCTCTGAACCAGCTGTCTGCCATTAGGATTTCATTAGTGCACACTGCTCACGATTTTGGCAAGGCTCTGTGACAATTAACGTGAATTCTTCTGGGAGGGATGCAGAGCATGACATCATGTAGTAAATTTTCTGATATTAGAACCTTGCATTTGTGCCCTACTGTACTTGTTAGGGTAACAGATTCAAAATGAAAAATGTAATTACCCAGCAGAGCTCTCAACTGTATCCTATATTAGCTTCTAATACTCTGAGTATTCGTTCTCAGATTCAAATCTGGCACAAAACACTCTGGAAGACGAAACTTGATGGATCTAATCAAGCACTAATCCGAGGCTTTGACAGACACTGATTCAAGAGCATTTCACAATGGGAAATCTCAAGTAAGACAACAGCAACAGCTGAAGAACAATTACCCTTGTCTACCTTAAAATTCACCTGCTAACAAATGCTAATGAAAACACACAACCAAATAAAACTCTTGGAACAAGCAGCATTTTGCAGATAAATGTTTCTGGGAACAGCTTTCTGCAGGTATTAATGACATTGGGAACCAGTGGATTTCAAATCATAATTTGTGCTCAGAACCCCCTTGGATAAAATGATTCTAAGTTTGCAGGTAAGTGGTTTAGACAAAGATTAATAGCTTGTTTTTCAAGAATGATCAGCAGGTATCTAAAAGGGCAGTCAGGGTAGAGTCTGTAACTTGATCAATGAGACAAAAGTGAGCACATCCAGAATTTATAGATCTTTATGACAAACTCCACCTTAACCCCCTCTCTGCTCTATTAGTGCAGTTTATCACTTGACAGGAAAAATAAACTGGTTTTCTGTACTTTTAGGCTAAATTATCAGGTCTTAGGACTTCATGTGCTTTTACCAGAAGACTCCTCGTGGCAGAAGATCCAACCAGCCCCAGGCCAGGCCTCCCCACCAGCCTGAATCTGAATCACACTGCTGTCAACCTCTCCTTTTTTGTGGGCTCTGACTTCTGGGTAACAGGGTAAACAGGGCTGCTCATCTCCAGCTTTTATTTCCTCCTCAGCCTTTTTGCTAATATAATAAATAATAATCCTGCAGCTAGAGCAGTGGCAGACTTGTGTGCATTTAAATTCACCAGCACAGGCAGAGGACAGAGTCCATTCTGAAAGCTCTGACATTACCCCATCACAAAAATTGGCTTCTCTTTTTAGAGGAATTTTCCTCAGACACCACACAAGCACAAAGCCCCACAGCACCCCAAAGATTTACTTTCCTGGGCAATTACAGGGAAATATTCAAAACCTTAAGAGGAAAGCTGGGCGTTGCTGGTATAAATTGTTCAAGCTTCAATAATTTCAACAGCATGAAGTCTGAGTACATCCTCAGACAGCCCAGCACAAAACCCTTACCAAAATAACAATGCCATTTCCTCTCCTAGGCAAAGACGCAAACTTTCAAAGCAAATTTGAGATCTATAATCTTCTAATGTTAAGATACTTTTCTATCCTTTCACTGAAGTTTTATTCCACTTATTAATAGACAATACAACCTTTTCCAAGAATTAGCAGCAATGAGAAAAATTGAAAGCATGCTTGCTTTTTCTTTGTTAATTAATTCAACAGGAGACAAAGCTGTTTTAAAGAGGATCAGCCCTGTGTTGGTTTCTGAACAGTTTCACCACTAGTTTGCAACAAAAGCAGAGAATAACTGGAATTTCCATGCAGATTGCTTGAACTGTTCTGTATTCTGCCAACATTATCTCTACCATCACAGGAGGATAAAAGCCAAGAAGAGCCAACCAACCTACATAAAATATTGAAAGTAAAGCTGTAAAACAGATCAAGGTGACTCCAAGGTATCTCAGGCACAGAAGTGAAAATTCAGCATGTGGTGTAGAATTAGAAAGAAGGAGGCCTCAGAATGCTCAGAGCATTGTATTTGTGGTATTACACTAAACCCACAAGATTTGACTAAATGATCTTCCCTATCTCTTTCATTTTCCCCCATAACCTCATGTTTTACCTTCCAGTCTTTATTGCTGCTCTGGTTTGTTTGGTTTCCTCAGAGCACACAGCTTTTCCAGGTTAAATCTGAGCCATGCCAGTGCTTGTCTCCAGAGTTATCTTTTGATACTCTCCTCAAAACACCCTCAGCTCAGAGCCAAGGGGATGGCTGATTGCCTGGGATAACTCCTCACCAATGGAAACAGTAAACAGCAATTCCACCTCTCCTGCAGTAGAACTCTTCTGTCAACAGCAGACTACACCTTTAGAAAACCCCTTTATTTACATCTGCTCTGCTTGTAAAAACAACAGTTACTCCAGCTGTTCATAAATATCTAATATTCAAAACCCTGTGGTCTGTGTATTAAAAACTTTTCCAAAACAGTTTGCTTCCCAGCATTTTATGTTATCATCACAGTCAACATTAGCTGGAGGCCTTCTCTCTGTAAGACTCAAGTGCTCTTTAATTATTTTCACCAACAGAGCCTGAACTGTACCAGAAAGCCAATATTGTTCAGGTGCAGAGGTTCAGAGCCTGAGCTGCAGCACAAAGCAGATGTTCCTCAGGTGTCTGGAAGGGCACATAAAATTCCCAGTAATGGATTGCATTTTGCATCCACTTCTGCATGGAAATAAATTCAGGTCTCCACGTACTAAATGCAGAAAGCACCTTGGCAATGGCTACCCAAAGTGCTGAGACTTAGGCAGTGTCATTGAATAGAAAAGGGAGTAACACCCATTTAAATAAATCATTCTCACTCTGGAGCAGGGGTTGTACCCCACACCTTCCCTAGGGATTGAGCCCATGTGCACAAAGAACCTTGGCCCAGGACACCACAGCAAAAACCCTTCACTCACTCAGTGAGGAGAAGCTTTTGCTTTGCAGCACAGCTCTCCTGAAGGTGCCTAAAAGCAGCACTCAACCTTTAAGTTTGCAATTCTGGATGTTTTATCCCTTATTTTGTCCGTCCAGGGAGAAACTGAGATCAAGTCTCTGAAATTATCTCCCTGTCCACACTACTTTAACAACCAGAATAATTTTCCTACCAAGTGTTATTCACAAGCAGGAAGCCCATAAAAGCTAAGTTTAAATAAAAATAAAGTTCTCATTAGAATATTACAGGATTAGCAGCTGCATCCTTTAATTTCCTCCCTCTAGCTACAGAAAGGTACCAGAGAATTTCCAGAACAGGCCACTGCAGGCTTGTGCTTCCTTCACACACTGGAAGAGCTGCTGCTATGGCAAATCAGCAGATTAAACCTTTAATTTTAATTTCTGAGACAGCTAAAGATAAAGAGGCAAGTTATGAAAAAAACTCACACTTTTGTGGGGTGAACTGTGCACCCCGTGGCCCTTTTTGCAGGAAAACCAAGTAACTGCTGTGCTGCTGTTGCATTTTCTGAGCTCATCCCAGGGATTTGGCATTGTCCACCTACCAACATCAGTGCCCTCAGCCTTCCAAACTCCATTCAGGGATCAGATCCTTCCCTAGCCACTACCACCTGCCCTACTCTACACTTCAAACCAAAAGGGTTAAAATGGCTGTTACAAGGCTCAGGCCCTGGAGTTTCAGGTGTTCCTGTGGTTAAACTCTCCCAGACCTGTGTGCAGGTGATCACTCAGGGGTTCTGCCCATCTCGACAGGATTTTAATGCTGTCTGTCAGCTCTAGGGTGCTCACAGCAGAGGGTGAGGGGTCAGGTGAAACACAGCAGAGATCTCAGATTGGGTGGGAACCAGAAAATTCCCTGCTTTTGTTTTTGGGGGGCTTGGCAGCCTCCAAATGCAGCTGGGCCACTGCTGCAGCCTCCCATCCCTGCCCTGCCCAGCGCTGGGGAGCTCAGTGGCAGTTTGCTCTGGGCTCTCCTGCTCACTGCTCGGTGCAGATGTGAGAATCCACACCTGGAAATCTCCTACCCCCTTCTCCTCTGGGTCCGAGGTGGCCTGGGCACCTTGGCACAGATTTATGTTGGTAATACCAACCATTAGTAAAAAAAATGTTACAGAGAAATATGTTCTAGAGCAGCAAACATATGTGAACTGTAAAAATGTCCTGAAGTTGATGGTGAAATAATGATTTTCTGTCCCCTTCCCCAGTAAAAGTCAACGGAATGCTCTGACTGAAGCAAGAAATTTCACAGAATAACTCAATGGGGGACAGTGACATTGAAAACTTCCATGATATGCAAACACAGGAGCAGCATCCAGGTTACAGCAGCTGTTTGGAATGTGAACACTTTGCTGTAATGCCTTTGCATTTCCTGTTACCCTTGAGCTCTATCTGCCCTTGCAAGTTTTGCTGAACAATGGGAACAGGAGTGGAGGCTGCCAGGAGGATTCAGAGGCACTGCCAGCACCACTCTCAGTCTGAGGGTGCTGCTTCAGGCTGGCCCCAGCCTGACCCCCACAGCGGAACACCCAGCCTTGGCTGGAACGTTTCAATTGCATTTCTGAAACCCATTTTTCTGTGCTTGTTTGTGAGCTGCAAGACCAGGCTGTGGATGGAATCCCTGCAGAGTGAGGAGGGGTGAGGATAGGCTGCCTTCAGAAAAGCATTTCTGAGCCCACTGAAATGTGTGGGGACACCTTCTCTTGTGGCAGCAGAGCAGCTCTGAGCAGGGGTGGCCCCAGCCACGTGCAGAACACATCTGGAGGGAGCTGCCACTCAACATCTGTGGGGATGCCACAATGGGGCTTCCTTCAGAATAAACTCCTGGGGGAGCCAGCAAACCTCAGTGCTTCATTGAGCCACTCCCTGGAACTGCTGCAGGATGAGTTTTAAGACATGGAAGAGGCAGGTATATATCTGTTATGGGTGATTTTGTAATATGAAGAATGTAATAAATGGGTTCAATTAGGTAACTTTATCTAGAATGAAGTACATGTAGCCCTACAGCTTCTGAAATGTCTATTTAGGAGTAATGGGCCCAATATGAGGTTTAGTTTATGCACCTTGACAGAATGGTTGCTGTCTGGAATTATTGTACTGTGAACCAATTGTTATTTATGTTACCACTGGATACAAGGATTTTGTTAGTGGAATTCAGCTTCCAGATTCATTTCATAATCCCTATGCCTATTACTTAGAGAGAAGAAAAAAGCACAAATCAAGATGACATTTAAAAAAAAAAAAAAAAGGAGCCTAGGCTGGTCTTGTAGGAACATCTAAATCCTTTGCCATATTAAATACCTTATCTCAGCAGCAGTGCAGCAGCCATTTAGGAAAATTAAAGAGGGAGATAGCAAAAATGAGACAGCAGATGCTCAAGCAGAGCAGTTTCTGGTCACATAGATAATGAAGGGACTCAGCACATGGCCTTTCAGTTTATCCCTGCTCCAGCTTATCCTTCATCTGCTTAAATTCAAATGGATCAGGCATTATTAAAATGATTTTGAAATTAGCTGCTCCAGTTTCATGTGACTTTTTGGTGTAGCCTCTAAAACTTGGTGACTCTTTGGGGAGACAGGTGCTGTACACTTTTGCCATTTTAATTCAGTTTGGAACATGATTTCTAAGCAGTAACTGGTAGCTAATGCTTAAATAAAAATGAATTTTACTCACTAATGCACACTATGAGCCTTTTGTCCCTTCTAGAGAGCTGCCACATAAAAAATATAAACTTCTTAGCTGAAAAATACCAAATATTTTGTGCAAGGTGCTGTGGGCTTACAATTCTAAGAGATACTGGACCCTGAAACTTTATTTTTGACTCATTTTCTTTTTTTTATTATTGGATAAATATTCTTCTGCCACCCTTGGAACCTTCTACTTGCTAATGCTGAGAAACACCACGAGTGTATGCACGAAGCAATGATCAGGCACCCTGTCAAACGTTTCAAATCTGCTTCAAAAACTGCTGGATTTCAGGCAGCTCTGGACACTGACCAGGTTCACGTTGGCACCTCCTGGCACTGCCCCCAGCCATGGGCATGGCAGGGCCCCCCATGCTCAGCATTTTTGTCTCCCCAGGGACAGAAGTGATTGAGAATTCTGCATCCCCACTGATTTCTCTAGGAACAAACAGACACTTGAACAGCAAACCCTGCAGGTTAGCACACACAGAGTGATCCCTCCTGCTATTCAGCCCAGTGGTTCATGATTTCCCTGCCATCCTAAAACATTCCACTGCCCAAACTGCCCATGGTCACCCAGTTCCTTCTCCCCCTTCCTCCTACCCAATTCAGAATCTGGAGCAGGGGCCGCTCAGGGGATTTCTGCCAACCTCAAGCACCTGAAGGAACCAGGGATGGTTCTTACCTTCAGGTCTGGCAGCAGAGCACTGCTGTCACTGTCCCTTTGTCCCATCCACATCAACAGCCCACCGTGGAGCAGCTGATGCCACCAGCACCTCCTGGCAGAGGCTGCTTTATCACTTCTGTGCCTTTTGGATGTCAGTCATTCCTCAGCGGGCAGCAGCTGCTGAACGCAGCGTTCTGCAGAGAGCTCCACTGCCACGTGGCTCCCCTGGCAGCACCTTGCTGAGCTCTGCTAACACAATCCCACACAGTCAAGGCTCTGGGCCTGCATCGTGTCCTGAAACTCCTGCCGTTGAAGGCAAGGACAGAGTTCTGCATCGTTAATTTTTGAACAAAATTGTGTCACTTCAGTTTAAGAAGGCTTAGAGACTACAGAATGTACATAGAGACAGGAGGCGTCTTCAAATCCTTGACTTGGGTTTTGGTTTGGGAAATGAATTAACACATCCTCACCACGCAGACTGTAAAAACATTTGCAAAAATCAGCTTTGTAGCCGAGTTAACTCAAGTGCAGCTTTGCCTTTCATCAGGCAGAGCACCTTTTTGTTGTTCTCTGCACCGAGGTGAAATGGATAGCTTAAACATCCAAACAACACAGCCCTAAATTCTGCTTACACACCTCTAACAATGCTTCTTCCCACCTGCAGGTCAGCAGTTCAGAGGTGAACAGGTCGTTCCTGTCAGTTCTTCAAACCTAAGGCTGGAAATCCTGGGTGCTTAAAGGTTTTTGAGATCAGCTCCTTTGAGTCAGCACTGCCAGCACAGGTGCCTGCCTCCATTGTCACTAACTGCTGAAAACACCTGCATTTCCTCTGCAAGTGACAGCCTTTGAAGCTGGCTCAGGCACTTTCCTGCCACCTCCCTGCAAGTGTCTGCTGAGGATTAAATAGTGACATCAGTGCTCCAGTGAATCCTCTGGCCCATCAGATCTGGCAGATGCAGAGAGAAGCACAGCAGAAGTCACTGTGAGCAGTCACTGCCTAAAGCACTCCGTAATAGAAGTGAAATTTCAGGCATTGTCTGTTTTTGAAGGAAAAAACTGTGAAGAGCATTATTCCCTTGCTAATTAGACACGGGTGCAGAAAGTTGTTTTTTTTTTAATTTTTACGTAGTCCTGGGCTGAAGAAAAAAATTTGAGGCACTTGTTTAGAGTAGGAGGAGTTACCTGACTGAAGATGATCAAAGGTTCAGAGCTCTTCTGCTGCAGGCTGACACTGAGCAGTTCTGCTCAGCCTCGTCTAAGGGGTGGTACCTCGGGAAAAGCTCTGACTCTGCCGATGCTCTCCTGATTTCCAGGGAAAGCAGGAGCCACTGTTTACCAGTCACTGCATCCTGGGGTAAAAATGGTGACACCAAGCTTTGCCACAAGGACCTTAAACTGGGATTGCCCAAGAGAGGCTGCTGCAAACTGTGAGTTTAAATAGGAGAGTGTTTTCCTGTTTCTCTCCAGTGAAACTGTCAGGGAGTGCAGCAAAGGCACCTCAGCTCCGTGAAGAGTTAAGAGCCTGAGTTTACATTTCAGTCTCCAGACTTCCCAGCGACAGGTCTGGGCCTGACAGACCCTGAGACATTTTAGAACTCCAGAATCTCCCTCCACCCTGAGCTCCTCTCTGCCTTCCCTTCCTCCCACTGCACAGGAGGCTCAGTGCCCTCGGCAGAGTGCAAAGGACCCCTTGGGAATCCCTCCAGGTGAACGAACTCTGTTGTGTTACAGCCCAAAACCAGAGCCTTACAGACAGAGTGACAGCAGAATGGAATGTCACCTTCAGAGCTGCATTTCAAAATCAGTAACCCAGCCCGGATTCTGCCACCTTTCAGTCCTCTGTGTCTCCAGGATGTTCCAAGCCTTTCAAAAGGAATTATCTCAGGAGTACAATGTTTATACAAGAAGTTATTATTTGTGTAACAGCTGTACCTTCAGCACTGAAGATGAGAGAGCTTTGGC
The DNA here is from genome assembly GCA_013400775.1 of Chaetops frenatus. Classification (NCBI taxonomy): domain Eukaryota; kingdom Metazoa; phylum Chordata; class Aves; order Passeriformes; family Picathartidae; genus Chaetops; species Chaetops frenatus. The sequence continues at coordinate 15,054 of VZTR01013637.1, read as the reverse complement.
ACAAGTCTGGACAGACATTAGTGGGCTCCAAACAGCCCTTGCCGGTACCTTCTGACTCTGCCTTGCACACAAAGCTGAGCTCTGGCAGCACCAGCCGTGGTGGTTTTTATCGGCAGAGGATGTGTTCCCATCTCCTTAAATCAAGCAGTCATGTTGCTGTTACTCTTCCTATGACACTTCCAAGACTGCAGTTGGAGATGCTATCAGCTCTCCTAAGCGCTGCAATTAACTCCTCAAGTTGTATGCTAATTAGAGCACGATCCTTATCTTCCCTCTGGACACGGGCTCCGGTTCCCCCTGGCACAGCAGCAGCCGCAGCAGTTGGTCTCCACTTTCCCCACCACGGATGACAAGGTTTATGTGCTTTAAAATCGATACGCAGAGCACCAGGTGGAATCTTCACTCTCAAAGACACAGGGTTAAAGCAGCTACAGTAATTAATTCTGGGCACATTATTGGATCTCCTCACAGTGTAGTAGGTGGCCAGAATATTTCTCATCCAAAAATGACTCGATATTCGGACAAAATGGTGTTCGTAGGATCCCCAAAGGGGTGTTTCAAACCGAGGCACTGAGGTACAGATGGAGCCTTCAGTGAGACACTGCTCCTGACCTGCCTGCTGGGTTCAGCAAGTTCTTACCCCTGTGCACGGAGGGAAATGGGTTAAAACCAGGCCTTTTCAGCAGCAATGCCACCAGAATTCATCCTTCCATTCAGCTGGGACCTTATCTCCTCTCTTATCTTCACCTCACTGTGAACAAGGAATTCGAGTGCCATTAGTGCAGACTCTTCCAGAACCAGCCAGACTAAGAACCAGTGGGAATTTTTATTCAATATAAAGCACTCACTCCCCAAAGCCAGTGTGCAGCAGTAAGGGACATTTCTCAGGAGAGGCTGGAAGGGCTGGATGGAGGCAGGACAGCAAGGAGCTCTCACCTGCCCAGGTGACAGGGCCTGCTGCTGACCACGGCCTCTGACTGCTCCTTTGGGAGACTCAGCTCCAGTTCCAGTCATCTGTCTTCCCAAATCCCAGCTGGGATTGGAGCAGCACGAAAAGAGAGAACAAAAAAGACTCCCAAAACAATTTATTGTCTTTGTTCCTCCTCACTCCCTTCAAATCACGTCAAAACTCTCTCCTGACTTCATCACTTCACTAAAAGTGACTTTTTCTAGAAATACTATTGCAAGACTCAAGCTCTCCACCAAAACTGTCATTCTGTAGCTGTTCTGTTTAATAGTTTCTTCGAATAAAGAGCCAATCCTTCTAATAAAAGCTGCCTCAAGGACTCAGCACTTCAACCTGCCTGTGTTTGAAGCATAATTCCCAGTAAAACTCTCAGTACCAATATGAAGAACTCTGAATGTACAACTTATGCTGTGTTACTGTCCTCACTGTCTTTTGAACTTTTATACAACACAAATTAAGTGAAAATATTGGTTTTAACCAGCTGAAAAAACTTGATTTTCAAATTTATAAGTAAATTCCTAAGAAATTTGGATTGAATTCTGTGTTTTTCCTCATTTGTAATCTAGTTATGGAATAGCTGAATTCCATGATGTTCAAACCACAATCAATATTTCTAACACAGTGAAAAAAGTGAAATACCTTTTCATTAAGACAGCCCCCTGATTAGAACACCTAAGAGAAGTGAGAACAAACATCAGCTCCTGCTGTACAAAACCTGAGTGAATGAAATTGGATTTCAGCACTCAACTGAGTATTCAGAGTGAATGGAAATGATTGAAAAGTCTTTTCAGCATTGCAGAAACAAACCCACTTGGATGGAAATCTGCCCTGCATTCAAACTGAATCACAAAACAATTCCTCATCCTACGTCTCGAAGTGACTCAGCCCAACTCTGCCACTTTTTAGGAAATGTGAAACCATTAATTGCTTTATCTGATGAACTGGAGTCCTGCTAATGACTTATCAATTATCACAAGGCTTATCTTTCAGCTTCTTATTAACCAAAGATGTTCTGGAACAGACTTTCCTTGGAACTGCTCAACATAAGGAGACCAGACCACCGTGGGGGAAACAAAACATTTTGTGTTCGAAACACCCAAACACCACGGCATTAACATTCCAGGGGGAAAACCCAAAAGCAAAATGACAAAGTGGGTCTTTTTTAGCCCCATCAGAACGGCTTCTGTGCTTAATTCTGCATCCCACCTTCACTTCTGGGGTAACTGCTGCTGAGTGTGCTTTGGTAGAGGAGAGCAAGGCTGGATTTGTGGGAATGGAGGGTCCCCTGTCAGCTCAGCCAATGCCTGGGACAGACTGAGGGGCTCAGGAGAATGCAGAACCCTCCCAGCAAAAGCTCCAGGTGGAAACCTGTGGAGCAGGGCAATGGCAGAGGCTCTGGAGCCCCTCCAGTGAGACATGAGGTGGTTCCTATCTCCCAGCAGGGAAGGGAAATGTTGGAATATTGCTTTCACCTCCAGGCAAGCGCAGGAAGACTCCAGCAGGTGGATGGACAGGTAATTCATGCAGCTCTGAGCTACACACCTGAAGCTGCTCTGAGGGAGGGGAAGATAGCAAGTGGAGATAAAAAATAACTCCAAAGGAAAGTTTTAATGTTAAATCTTGGCTGTATCATGCCGAGCACTGGTAAATCAAACACCAAAACAGGTAAATGCCCTGTCAGGAGAATTATCTGGCTGTTAAAGCAATGACCACCCCTGAAATTCCTGCCTCTGCCCACTGCTGAGGCACCAGGAAAACTGTGGGGCCACCAGGAGACCCTTCAGCTCTTCTGGCTGCTGTGTCCACCAAGAGAACTGCACAGATGAGTGGGGCACAGGCAAGATTATCAACAATATAAAACCTTATTGGACCCTTGAAATTTCAGGTACCCATAAATGAATCTCTAATTCAGTAAATTATTGAGCACAGAGCTATGCTTGCTCAGACCTTAGGTCAGACCAGGGAGCATTTGGGGACACTCAGAGGACCTTTACCTATTCTGGGTGGTCCTTATCAGTTCCTCTTTCTCACAAGTCCTTTCTCTTTGCTAAAAAAACCCTCCATCCATAAAATTCCAGACCACCACTGGTGGGGACTACAGTTGTGATCTTTTAGATCTCGGTTGATAGCTACAGAAGAAAATCAGGAATCCTTTGTCCAAGCTCTCCTTGCACCCTTGCAGGCTGCTAATGCTGTGACATTTAATCCAAACCAAAGGCAAGCTGGGGGCTGGGGATATTTTCCCCAACCTCCCCAAATGCTCCGAATGCAATAATGGTTTTCAGAATGTGAGGGTCTGGCTCGCCTCAAGCTGTTTCGCTCCCTCCTCGGCTCCAGCTGCAAACTACTAAACACATACTTTTTTAGGTCATTATGGCCTAATGTCTGTGGCATTACATTATTTCAGTGACATATCTTTGAACATCCCGTAATTCCAAAAACTCCAGGTCATCTCCTAGGCTAACTGGAGAGCAGGGTTTTATGTTAACTCCATCCTTTGTCTCAGTCACCATTTCCTTTANAAAAAAAAAAAAAAAAAAAAAAAAAAAAAAAAAAAAAAAAAAAATCCCACTGAAACTTCCTTTCCCATTATTCCCTTCATGGAAATGAGCTTTATAAACTTGCCCTATTAGGAAAAACCATTGCCAGTGGCAAAAAGCACAGCACCACTGGGATCATCCTCCATCCTGAGAAATCCTGGCCCAGGACCAGGCACCAGGATAACTCAAGCACAACATTCCTGATCAGAGCTTCTCAGACAAAGAAACCCTGCCAAAGAAGACTTCTACTCCTCCCCTTAAAAAACAAACAAAAAATCTCCACACGTGCACCCAGACCAATAAAAGATGACAGCTGTCTCCAGAGTGATGCTTTTTATGGTCCTTTTCAAAAGGAATCAAGGAACCAATTTTTCATTTCATAGCCTCAGGTTAATCCACTGTCCTTAGATACATATTTATCTACTTAAACCCTAATTAGCCATCAAATGAAATTTATCTGGGTGGTTTCTGTTTGAGAAAGGAATCCTCAGAAGAGCAAAGCTCTAAATCAGGTGCAGATCCTGTCAGGGCTGGGACAGGACCCCATGGCTTGCCAGACTCACCCTCCCAGCTCTGAGTGACAAATTGAGCAAGAGTGCACACACTCAGCCACAACTCCAGGCACAACCTCGCAATTAAGATGTGCCAATTGTTCCACTGGGCCAGTATCACCTCAGTGGAAAATAGGAATTCAGATATTTTGTCAACAAGAGCTCCATGAGGTCCCATTTCCTATGAGCTGAGCTCTCTCTGGAGCAGAAAATCATTGATATTTTGAACTGGCAGCAGAATAAAGCATGGTCTGAACTGTGCACGGAGAGATTGATTCTCCTTATTCCATATTCCTCCTGCAGAAAGGATTTTTTTCCAGCAGAAAGCAAGCAGGCACAAGGTGGGCAGTTTTGTCTCCACATCAGTGTTTCCCAGCTCCTGGTTTTCACCGTGGCCAGCCATGGGCAGACTCCCCCAGACACAAAACTGCAGCAGGGTGAGGGGAAGGAGCAGCCCCTCTCACCTCCTCAAACACCCAGCAAGGAGAGAAAGCACAGCCATGGAACCAGGCTGGGCAGCACCCTCACCCGGGCAGGACTGGCAGGGAGAGAACATTCCAGATTTCCCTCCCCACCGCCCCTCCTCCGTGTCCCCACACACACCTCTGAAAGAAAACGGGGCCAAAACACCCAAAAACGCTCATTTCACTCCGAGAGGGAAAGAAACCTCCCTGCTGTCACCAAAGCCCAAAATCCCACAGGAGCCTCAGGGCACGGAGAGGCAAAGCTGCAGCAGGACAGGGGGGACAGGGGGACAGGAGGAGGGGACAGAGGGGACAGGGGCTCAGGAAGAGGGGACAGAGGGGACAGGGGCTCAGGAAGAGGGGACAGAGGGGACAGGGGCTCAGGAGGAGGGGACAGAGGGGGACAGAGACCTCAGGAGGAGGGGACAGAGGGGACAGGGGCTCAGGAAGAGGGGACAGAGGGGGACAGGGGCTCAGGAGGAGGGGACAGAGGGGTTGGGGCCAAGCCCTCCTCTCACAGCAGTGCTGTGGGAGCTGAGCTCTCTGCAGAAGATTCCTGTTGGTTCCAAGCAGCCCCTTTCCCCATCCCTCAGTCCCTGGCCAGCATCCTGGCTCCCTGGCACTGCCCAGGCCTGGCAGAGCTGCCCAGAGCTGCTCTCTCCTCAGCAGCCCCTGCTGCAGCCTCAGCAGCTCCAGCACAGCCCCAGATTTTGGAGGAGTATCCAAACCAAACCCAAAGATGGTGAGGTTCCTAACTCCAAACACACTGGGTGTGCTCAGAGGGGCCTTGGGCTCTGCCAGGAGCCAAATGGCTGCTTGGCTCCTGCAAATAATCACATCTATTCTGCTGCATGAGCAACAGAAAGCATCTCTCACCCAAAGCAATCCAGCTTCCATTTACAGCTTTGAGAGCCCCACCTGCAGCCCCTGGGCTCTCTGGGGCTGTTTCCAGGCTCTCTGACAGACCCTGGATCTGGATTCAGGCAATTCTCCCCCCTAGGTTTGTTCACCCACTGAAGGCTGAGCTCAGAGCTGATTTTTTCACACTGTAGCTAAAGGATGGATCTCCTTCAGGCTTCCTGGAAGGCCGGATATCAGTAGGTAAATTGAACACAGAGCCTTGTTTTCCTTACATTTGGTTTTGATGTTCTGTTCACTGAGCCTATGACTGCAAAGGTTATAGATGATGCAATTTATTTTCCTTCTGCTTTTTACCAGTAGAATACTGCTCCTCTTCCTAGATTAAACACAGGCTTTATTGCACATTTATCTCAAAATGCATGTCTTTGAAAGGTCCAATATCCACCAGCATGTTTCACATTTGCCAGCAGCCCCATTTTTATGGTTTTCTAAGAAGTCTGCTTCCATGCCAGCTTTGCCTTTCTCATGTCCATGGTGTGTTAATCCAGACTTCCACAGGATGAAATGCTGATTTAAAAACCTTTGGAAGGATCCTGTTCCTCCAACAAGCACTGCAGCCATTCACACAGCACCATTCCAGCACAAACACAAAATCAAAAACATGGCAGCAATGTAAGATAAAAAACCCTCTCAGTTCACAGCTGATCTTGCTTTGGTTCTATTCAAACTGAAGTTATTCACACTGGTCCTTTGCAGGGTTTATTTTATTGCTACCTAGGGCACAAACCTGCTCATTTTCTACTGAGGATTGCAGAGGTGAATTGTTGATCACAGCACTGTGTGCTGTGCTGCATTTCACTGCCTTTGGCCTAAAAACACCATCACTGCTCCCCAAGTGGATTGGGCAGCACAAACTGCACCTCTTCATCTTCCCAGAGCTTTCTGTGCCTTTTCTCTCCGTAAACACAAAACTGAAATGCAGCTCATGCTGAGAATACCTGGGTAATACCAGCACTTTGCCCAGGGGTTTTGTAAATCAGAGGTTTTTTGGTTTTATATTCACCAAATTGTTTCCTTTAAAAAAAAGGGCAGTTATACCTCATTTAATATTTTCAGGGAAACTCAGATCTAGCCAGTAACAGGTAAGTTTACATAATTTTGACAATAAAATGCAGTAAGTAGGATCTGCATTAGGAAATCTAACTGACAGTGCTTTTACCTGAGCAGCTTTCCAGGTGGATGATTTGACCTCAGTCAGTGTCTAAAGCTGAAGGTGGGTCTCCTCGTGGGTGTCACTGCAGGGCTCTTGTGGAACATTGCTCTGACACCAGCCAATTAACGTGTCTCAATTAGACACGGACTAATTGAGAGCACAGCGCTCCTGCAGGGCTCCTGTGTCAGCCCCCAGTGCTTTCCAGGGGTGTATTCTCAATAAATGCCTGCATGCTACCCTTGGCCCACGGGTTTTAGCCAATTAGCTGCCTCTTAACTCGCCACAGTTTTATGCTGAGCACTTAATTCTAAGTAAAATTTTAACTTGTGTGTTCAGCAAATATTTGTTAAATTTCTCACTTTTCTTATCCAGGGAGTAAAGTTAACTGTGAGCAGTACAACAACCTAAAATAAGTTGTAAAATTGTTGTGCTAGACCTAAATCAAGTTTATATCCTAATCACCACAGAAGCTGCATTTTGTTAAATGCTTTTCTACATCTTATTCCTGTATTTAAGAAAGTCTGGTTTTTGGGTGTTTCTGTCCAAGAGGACAGAGATGTCACTAATGCCAATCCTGACAAGGAGAGCAGCCAGAAGTTACCACCAGCCTCGAGGCCTGAGCTCCCTGAGGAAACATTCCAGGTTTAAGTTTTAGATGCATATTTTATGGCAAAGAGCCCAAGGTGCCTTCTGTCCTGCACAATTCATCTCAATTAAATGGAAACAGCAGGACAGGCACTCCCACAGTACAGAAATGAGTGAATGCATTCAGCAAGCTGTGAGAAAAGTGACTTTCAGTTATTTCAAACACCAGAATAACACCACCACCTACCAGTGACCATACACAGCACAGGAACATCCTCTCCTGAGGAGGAGGGTGTGTTATTTTAGAGGAAGGCTCTCAGACAAAGCCCAGCAAAAAGCCCTTTCTGGGCACCACAGCTCCATTACCATGAGCATCTCCCGGGACAGAAAGGCTGCTCTGCATTCTGTGAGCACTCTGGGGATATTTTGTGATAAAAGAGGCTCCTGCTGCTCTCAGCAGCTCCCAGAGAATCCCCAGAGCAGCATTTCTCAGGGAACATCCAGGTGTTGCTGAGCTTGAGCAGGAGAAGGGGCTGGGAATGAGAGGAATTCTGCTCCCCTTTTGTTTCTCGACTTCTCTCTCAACTGCAGCCACCTCCCATTTCTGAAGGGGTGACAGACAGCTCCCAAAAGTTGCCCACCTGGCCTTTATCAGTGGGCAGAACCATAAAGCCCCCAGGACCCGGGCCAGATGGAAAGGAATACTCAGCAGCATTCCCAAAGAAAAGCACTTACACACTAAAACCTTGTTGTTCCTGGCTGGAGTCTGGAGCTGTTCATTGACAGGTCAGCCCTGGGAGTGAATCCCCTCCTGGAGGAGCTGGTGTCAGCACTTCTGTGGGCTCTGCTAATCTGTGTTTCTGTCACTTCCACACACCTCCCCAGCCAGGAAATTCCTGCACCTTCCTGCACCAAGCCAGCACCTGGAAACAAGCACAGGCTCCTCACTCAGCATCTCAGCAGTGCAAGCTGAAAATATTGAAATGAAAACTCCCTTTACTCCATGATGAAATAAGAACAAAGTTGGGGAGCTTCCCTGTTTGTTTTTACATCTCAACCCTGCCAGTTGCTACCTCTGAGAGGAAAATTCAGAAACACTAAAATGTTTCCACTGAGTTGTGTCACTTCTTGTTTGCTAGCCTCCTGCAAAGATTTCCTTTTTACCAAATGCTACTTACAGCTTTTGGATTGCATGATAAAATCCTTTAAATGTTGCTTGCAAACAACAACGTGTTAACAACGTGCTAACAAATTATTTCATTGGAAGGGGACTTGCAAAGCAATTTTCAAAGCCCCTAAAAGGAAAATAACTCCAGTGATTCACAGGGGACCCAGGAGCAGGATGGGAGGAGATGGCAGCAAGGGCAGGAGCCCAGGGAGAGCCCTTCATATCTGTACTCCTTCATTAAATACAACAAAACTACACAAATGTGGAAGATCTGCAGGTTCCATCATCTGTGAGAGGGATGGCCTCGTCCCACAGAAATAGGAAATGCTGTTCTTTACTTTAAAAGGACAAGAGAAAAAAAATTATTTTAATCAATTACTTCAAAAGAAAAAAAATTTAATCAAGCCCAGGAAATTCAGGTTCCAAGCCAGCACAGATTCCTGTCCCTAATTTTGGGGTTTTTTTAATTAAAAAAAACATGGCCTCAGGAAGAATATTTTGCACTTAAAATTAACCTAATGTGTAACTGTTTAACTTTTCCACCAAAATATTAGTATAGGAACAAGTATGAAACAGCAATCATATGAGTCTTACAAATAAATATTTGCAGAATGTATAATAAATTAACTGTTACAATATTTGTGCTTTAGAAATCAAAATAAAATTAGAATGCATTATTAAAAAGTGTTGATGCTCACTAATCAGACAGGTAATCTTTATGCTGCACATAATTTCAGGCCCCAAAAATATTTCTCAGTAACCAAGGAGCAATCCAGACCTTATTCATGTGGTTTCAACAGGAATTTCACAAGGCCAGACCACACCTCCATAAAGAGATAAATTGGACCAGGTAAAAGCACTCACACCCTGAGGATACCAACCCTGCCTTGAGAACCTCCACTCCCAAAAATGTCACCATACCTAAAAAGTGCTCTGAGTCCCCTGTAAACTGAATTAATGCATTTAGTGGTGTGCTAGATTAGAAGGAATGCACTGCAAAAATCAAACCCAGTTCTGGGGTTTTTGCTGCTTTTTCTGGGCCCAGGATCCTAAATTTCCTTCCTGCTCCTGTGGCAAAACAGAAAGAGCTGGAAGGAAAAGGAGCAACTTCACATTGCACTGCCAGGATTTAAATCTATTCCACTCTCCTCACTGCTTTGAAAAGTTGTATTAAACTTTCATTTTCACTTTGTGTAGCAGCAGGAAGTATACACATTTTCACTAGGAACACTTTCTTAAAATTATTTTTTGTTAAAAAATAATTTCCACACTTCTTTAGCACTCAGCCTATCTGAAATTTAGTTTTTGGAGATCATCATGGGTAACAATTGCCTGCTTTAGGTAGATATAAGCCTCTTTTGTTTCCACTCAAGATACAGCACTTCAATTTATAGTGAAAGAAGCAAATAATCCCTTTTAACTGAAAAACAAGTGTTATGAACACACGGAATTTTGCTGGTGTACTAAAGGTATGACCACAATATTAAATAACTCTACATACCTGGAAAAGCATCTTGAATGCTTATTAATGTTGCTTCCACATTTTAAGGTGGGAAAACTCCTCAAACTACTTTTACATTGTAGAATTTTTTATGGTTTGAGAAAGGATAAATATCGTGATACATAAAGAGGACTAACTCTAAAAGTTAAAATGTCACCCTACAACATTAATTCACTCACTGCAAGCTAAAAACAACAATGAACTAAGAAGCTCGGAGCCCCCAGCCAGGCGGAGTGGGAGCTGAAGCCACTCCTCAGGCAGGACACCCTCACATGAGCCTGGGCCGGGGCTGTGATTGCACTAATTGGCATTAATTACCTTCACTGGCCAGAGGCTCGCTATGAGCTCAGGCTGGAATTCGGGAGGTTTCTCCGGGGCCCCTGAGGAGCTGGAGGATGCCGTGGGACTCAGGAGAAAAGAGGATTTTAGCTCTGCAGTGAGAAAACCCCTCTGTCCTGCCAGCCGAGGATTCTGCAAATTCTAGTTTCAGGCTCTGCATTAAACCCTGGGACATCCCCAAACCCAGCCTTTGCCTCAGTGGATTTAACAAAAGTATTTTTCCCTCGGTGATCCGGAGTGCTGAAGGTGCCACTGCCCCTCCTCAGGGATATCCCGGAGCCCAGTCCTTTTTCCCTTCAGCTCCCGAGGGGGTCCCGTTTGTCCCCCCCCCCCCGGCTCTGTGCCAGCTTCCAGGTGCTGCACCTTGGGACACGCGGATAAATCTGCCAGGAGAGCTCAGGGAGAGCTCGGGGATAACTCGGGTCTGCCGGGAGAGCTCAGGGAGAGCTCGGGGATAACTCGGGTCTGCCGGGAGAGCTCAGGGATAACTCAACTCTGCCGGGAGAGCTCGGGGATAACTCAACTCTGCCGGGAGAGCTCAGGGAGAGCTCGGGGATAACTCGGGTCTGCCGGGAGAGCTCAGGGATAACTCGGGTCTGCCGGGAGAGCTCGGGGATAACTCGGGTCTGCCGGGAGAGCTCAGGGAGAGCTCAGGGATAACTCGGGTCTGCCGGGAGAGCTCGGGGATAACTCAACTCTGCCGGGAGAGCTCAGCTGCTGCCCCAGCCCCAGCCCGGCTGGGAATGAGCCTTTCCCTCTGCTCAGACAGCACTGAGGGCTCCGGCAGCCAAGGGAGACTCCAGCTCTGCTCCGCAGGGCTGAGTGCAGCTCCTGTGCAGCTGGAATCCCTCATAGATACATTGAGCCCTTGGAATTTTAACCTTCCCAGGTGACTTTTTTTTTTTTTTTCCCCTTCTGTCTTAGCCTTTAGTGCAGAAAGAACTCTGGATACGTTTTAAGTTTTCCCCTTGTGGAAAAAAATTGTTATCAAAATTAATGCAGTATTATGGAGAATAACATCTATTTTCAAATTGAATTATTATAAAACAATGTCAGCAAAAGAAATGCTGATATTTTCAGATTTTATATAATTTTTTTTGAATGAAAGCATTTTGTCTTTAATCTTCCTTTATCTAATCCCAATACAATATTTGCTCTTGTGACTGTTTAAAGCAGTGCTGAAGTTTACAAATGATTTTACTCATATCTGCCCAGTCCCTCACAAGTAAAATGAGCAGAAATCTTCACCACTGCTTTAAAGATTTGCAAATTTTCTAAACAAAGAGGCAGCCACGTGCTTTTGAAACAATACATTTGTTCCACACAACGAAAGCAGGGTTTGTGCCTGCTGTAAATAACTGATATGTTTTATAAAATATGTTGCTCACTTGTGGCCTGATGTAAATCCTAGTGAGTCATAAAAAAATTCCCATTGATTTCTGGGGACTCGGGATATAGTCCTTAGGCAAAATAATTTCTTCCAGTTTTGCTGAAGTATCCACTTGGGAATCATGGTGTTCTGCATGTTAACATCCAGGGTTCCTTCATATGTATTCTGATTAGGTTGGTTTCAGCTTTGATTATTAAATATTATGAATAATGGTCATGTAGGAATTTATTTTGAGTGGTGAAATTAGGAGATATATAGAAAACTTTTCTAGGAATACAATAAAAAAAGAGCTGAATAAATGAATTGGATGTTTCCTATCTATAAACAACTCCTGTGACCATCCTCTGCCCTGCCACCACTCCAGTCCAGTGTGCTTCTATCAGCTCTGCTTTTGGAGGAGATGAATAGATTTGGGAAGTAGATGAAGATTCTCGTTAGCATTTGATCATCATTATTGCATTTGAGGACCCATTTATTCAAAGAAATGCCCTACACACTCTTTTCCTTTCTATGCAGCCCTGCCTGAGGGTTTTTAGGCAGGAAGGGTGGCTTGTTCTGCTCCTCCCCAGTGAGTGGCTGGTCCAGAACTGGGGGCCTGTGTGCTGATAAGGGCTTTTCCTGAGCTCCTCATGTCTCTGACACTTCCAGGCTGTTTGAGGGCCCTGGTCTCTATTTGAAGTCAGCCTCGAGGACCACCCAGAAGTGCCAGCTGGAGCAGAGCTCTGCTGCTCTCATCCTCAGCAGGGAGGAGCTGCCACCACCATCAAACCAGCTGTGCTCAGGGCTTTGCTCTGCCTGTCCTTGCTGGAGCTGCAGCAGAGTCTGAGATGTGCTGGGGAAGGGTGGGAGTGATTGTGAGATGTGCTGGGGAAGGGTGGATTGTCTGGCAGGGATGGTTTGGGGCTGGGGAAGGTTGGCAGGGATGGTTTGGGGCTGGGGAAGGTTGGCAGAGATGGTTTGGGGCTGGGGAAGGGTGGATTGTCTGGCAGGGATGGTTTGGGGCTGCCTCTCCTCCTGCCCCATGGTGGCTGCTTCTCTCCAGCTCTTTGGTAAAACCTTCAGGGCCAGAGGCAAAGCACACTGAGGAAAAGATCAAACTCTTCCCCCCTGGCAGTTCGTCAGCACAAGAGCTGGGTAGGGCACAGTGCACGTTTGTTATGGCAGGTTTTTAATTACATCTTTGCTAGAGCAGGGCTAGGATTCCATATGTGAGAGCAAGGCAGCTCAGGAACTGCTGCATCAGAGCTGAAACAAATTCAGGTCAGATCCTCACCTGATGTAAATTAACTCTTTCACTGCCTCCAAGGGAAGCCTGTGGGTTTCTCACAGCTGAGTCTGATTCCTGGTGAGATTTTACTAAAATTCTTCAGCCATAAAAATTATAAAACCAAGAGTTATTTTACATAAATGTACTTTTCTCCCTCTCCTAACCCTGGAGCCCATGATGATACTGGACTTTTGGTGAGCCTTTAGGAGAAGCTGACCTGTGTAAAACACATGAAACCTTGAAAATATTAGAAGGTTGTGGACTTTGGGACTGTGAACCTCGGCTGGAACTTCCTGCTGGCTCTCTCCTGGTTAGGAGGCACCAGAGCAGGCCTGCAAAAAGCTTCTGACTAAGGGAAGCTAAGAAAAAAAAGAGCCCCTAGGAGTAAGATGATTTGTTTCTAATGTAATGTCCATAATTTATTATCCATGAATGATAACAGATTTGTGTGTATGAGTGTGTCTGTAAATTCTGGGAAACTGATCAGCTCAATTTCAGTAATCATTGAAAATAACTTAAATTTCTAAGCATTGTTCTGTACCAATCTTTAATTACATGACTTGTGTGCTCTCCACATAATGCACTTGTTTATGTTCAGTAAGCAGCAGCTGATTTATCCAGTTTTCTGCAGATAAAATGTCCATAATAAACCATCCCCCTGCAGCCTGCTCCCTGCAAAGCTGGGGGTCACACCAAGCTCCACACTCAGCTGCTGGGACTCAGCCCAGCTGTGCACACCTTCCAGCACTTCCAGAAACCCCTGCCCAGTGCTCACCAGTTTAAAAGCCAGTGCTCACCAGTTTGGGCTTTCACTGATAATTTTAGGCTACAGAATGAGCCCAGAGAAGGAGATCTTTACTTTGAATGTCCCTTGTAGTTCTCCTTTCCTCTTTCTCTCTCCACCCCACTTCCTTCCCATTATCCAAAGGCCAAATATTGAGGTTTTTTTTCCAACCATGCTGATTAAGATGTTCTTTTAGTAATTGGCCCCAGAAGACAGTAGGAGTGTTGTCAGTGTAAGAGCAGAAGTGTAACTGCTGCAGGTGGAAGTGGCAGAAAGCAAAGGAAGAGTTTGAAGTGTTATTCCCACTGACTTTGGAAGGTCCCAGCCTGGTGACAATGATGTGTGTCCTTAAAGCAGTGGGCTCTAGGAAAATGTGATTGTAAATCAGGATCCCACGGGAAGAATAAATTAACAGGAACGAGTTTCAGCTGCTGCATTAAATCCTGCTCTGAAATAAGATTCTGCAGGAATGGGCCTTTTCCAATTCCTGCTCCCAGAGGAGTGGAGGGATCAGCTTTGCCATAGAGGGGAGCAGGAGCCCCCAGTGCTGGGGAGAGCAGGGCCAGGACCCTGCCCTGCTCTGAGCCCCCCTGGCTTTGCACCCTGGCTCCTCTCCACAGCTCTGCAGCCAGAGATCCACAGGGGATAAAATGCCCTCAGCCAGTGACACAGTTGTGCTTCTGTCTCCTCTGGGTGTCCAGATCTGGACAGGACCACAGCCAGAAGTTTGGAACAGACAGAGGGAGGATGGCAAAGCCAGTTTGACTGGTTTGGTTCTGGGACATTTTCACAGATGGGAATTAGGGCTGACATCAGAAACTCAAATGTTTTTGAGGGACTCGCTTCAGTCTTCTGTAGAAGACTGGAAGGGAACAAAATACCTGACGTGAGCTGTTCTTTTTCAGGAGGAACCAGCAGACAGAAGCAGGGGACACAGGAGTGTGACAGGACAGGTGGACAGAGCAGACAGAACTCCTGACTGTCAGACTCATCCTCTCATTCTTCCTCTGTGAGCTCAGGCCATGGCTTGGATGCCTGAAAACATGCTGAGATTTTAGCCCAAGGGAAGAAAATGACAAGGCATTGACCCAAAAAGGGAATGTTCCAGTCTTATGAATACTTTGGTCCTGTTTATCAAATGGAATCTTCAGCTTTTCCAAACAGAGTATTTTCATTTCATGCTTCCATTTTCTACATCACATGCACAGAGAAAACAACAGAAAACGTCCTGGAAGGATCAGCAGAGGATTGCAGTGGGGAAACAATTCCCTTTTCCTGCTGTGGTTTCCAGCAGGTCCCTGAGGTTTGCAGGGACAGCCAGTCCCTGTGCCCAGGAGCACCAGGAATCACTGCCAGAGGTGGTTTCATGCCCACACTGCATTATTTTCCCACTCAGGTAATTTCCCCCTGCCTGATTAAAGCCT
>VZTR01013635.1:995-21080 GCA_013400775.1 Chaetops frenatus | reverse complement strand
GCTTTCAAACCAGCACAATTAGTGTAGACGTTAGCAGAAAATTTGGAACTCGAACCGATTCTAAAATACAAGGGTTCTGTATTTTGTTATTGCTGTTCATTTTTGTCTAAAATATGTTAGACAATATAATTTTTTTATTGAATTATTTTGAATTTTTTGTTCAGGTTATTACTAAACTCAAGATTCTAACACCATTAGAAATAATAATGTCGAACACTGCTTGTGATGCAGGGAACACAACAAAACTGTTCAGTCTGATAACAGAGCATTTCAAGGTAAGATCTAAAATTTCATTCAATGTTTAGAGTTCTTGTGGATCACTTTTATGTAGTGGTTGATTTGAGAGTTTAAAATCTTAAGTGCAGACAGACTTTGTTTGCTGTGATTTTCAGGTCTAATTTTAGAATGGTAATGAATAAACTGAATGGAGCTCCCATGTTGCTTTTCTAATACTGACAATTACAGAGATAGGTATATTGCTGATGAAAGCTGAAAGTTTTGAATTTGTGGTACTGGGTAATTTGAGTAATACTGAACCTGGGAAAGATACAGAAATTTTAAAAATCAGGCATTTTCCTTTGCTTGTCCGTTGTTCTCTCAACCTGATAAATCAATGGGGCTGATGTATCATAGGATAGGAAAATGAGCACTGTCAGGGTAAAAGAGGATGAGATGAACTAGTATCAGTAATTTATGAGTATTAAAGCCTCAGAACCTTTAAAACACTATTAATTACTACCTGAATTGCTTCATGCCTACAGAGCTGATGGCTTCTTTGTGAGTGCTCTTCTACTTCCCGACCTCTCTCCTCTTTTTCTCACGTAAATCACTTGTGCATCACACACCTTCAGTTATGTTGACCTGCTTCTGCTAATAAGCTGGAATGAATACTTCTATGAAGATAGATTGCAGAATCAGTTGATGCATTTTTCTTGGAAACATGTATCACTGGAAAAATACAGAAGTCTCTCTGATGTAACTTGTAAAACTATTTGCTTTCATCCCCGTCTTCACAGAATGTGACTTTTACAACTGTCCAGAGAAAATACTTCAATGAAACAAAGGGTTTGGAGTACATAGAACAATTATGTGCATCTGAATTTAGCACCATTTTCATGGAAGTCCAATCAAAGTATGTTTAAAGAAGGAAAATCATACGGTGTCCAGATAAGTTTTTAACAAAATCATTTTACGTACTCATTACATATGTCTGTGTCATGTTGCAAAAGTTAGAAAAATCATAACAGAGTTGTCTTTTTCTTTTGCCCTCCAGTGTTTTTGGTATATCTAGAAATGTAAATAGAAAGCCTGTTACATAGTTGGGTGTTTCTCTGAGTTTTCACAGCTTTCCACTTTTGTCTTTTTAATTCTTTCCTTAAAGATACGTTTCAAGAGCAATGATTGCCTTTCTTTCTGGCCTCAGCAAGCATTTTCTATGTATCAAAAAATTTAAGTGTTGGTGCTTGGTGACCAGAGTCTTCAAGTTACATGTATCACTTGAAATATATATGTTGACCAGCTATACCAGGCTGTCAAGTGTACAGAGACTCAAACATTTATGAGTATTTGATTTGCATGAATATATGTTCACTAGACACAGGTTCATGCATATTTGAAATATACTGCTTTTTCAGTGCTATCAATCGCAGTAGTTGCTAAGCTGCAGTAGTGTGAATGTTATTTCTGTAGTGCACTGCTTTTGTGGTATTTCAACAGCAGTATTCAACATTTATTAAAGATTATTTCTTTCCAAGGTATTACTGTCTTGCAGCTGCTGCAGCTTTACTAAAATATGTTGAATTTATTCAAAACGCCATCTATGCTCCTAAATCACTCAAGGTGCGTTTCCAGGGGAGTGAGAAAACAGCTATGATAGATTCATCATCAGCACAAAATCTTGAACTAGTAATTAACAACAGAGATTCTCGGTAAGAATAGTTTTTCCAAGTTATGTTTTTATAAAGATGGATTTCACTAAGTTTCCTTGACATTTGTGTCAAAGAGCTGACCATTCTATATGAGAGAACTTGCATACCATTCAGAGCTTCTAAAAAAAAAAGTTTTGACAGAGAAATAGGTTACAATTCAGCTCAAAATTTCTAGCACAGGAAATCCTAAAGTGAATTGTAGTAAGAGATGATGCATAATCATCTTTACATTGATGTGTACGTTTTATTCAGACTTTGAAATTCATTGATGCAAAATTTCACAGATTATGAAATGGAAGAGGCAATATTTCCGCAAGTTTCTTATGTTGGAGTCTTACGTTGGATTAAAACACCGACATTTTACTCGTTTTACACAAGATACACGCTCCAACCTTGAAAGGTTTTTTGGTTTCTCTTATATCTAGTAGTGGCAAAGAGAGTGATTTCTATAATGATGGTAATGTGCAATGTGGTAATTGATTGCATGGTAGTTTTGCACATTGAGATCAATGCTCTTCCTTCATCAGGAGTTAGTTCTTGTAGGCAGAAGAAACTTCAAGGATTCCCTTTTCCAGACTGTAACCGTTCTGGTTAGCAAGAGAAATACTTGGAACTTGCATTTTGCTGCCTGTCAGGTTCTGAGATCCACCTCTGTTTAGGTGTCCACTAAATCAGCCTGTTATAAAAAGGGGAGCCTGGAGATTCCTCACTCTCCACGTGCTGTTTGCAAGAGCTTTCCCCTTGGGGAGATACAGTAGAACCACAGAATGCCTTGCATTGGAAGGTACTTTTGGAGCAATATTTTTCTGAAAAAAATATTTTTCTGTTCCTAATTTCACAGATGGTTTTGAGAGGAAGGTGGTTACAGGAGGAAATGAGCAACAGTAAACTCTGTTAATTTTCTCAGGGTTTTTTTTTTTTAGCATTATTAATGCAGAATTTTTGCTGATTGTTGGCAAGTTTGAATCAGCCAAACATAGCTATTTTTATTACCTAGATCTTACCCCCAATGCCTGGTTAGCTATGTTTGTATTAGGTATCAACAGGTAAAAGTTAATAGTACAGGCACACACCAGAAATACCTAAGTCAAATTTGTGTGCCAGTCTTAATTCTGGAGGGACTTGTCTCTCTTCATTTAACTGTGCAGGGAAATACGTTGCCTAAAGATAGTTACTGTCGATACTCTCCCAAATGTAGAGTTCAACTTAAGTGTTGTCACGAGTTGCATCGTACGGTAAACACACCCTTAATACAACTGGGTTTTAATTAATTTTCCACTTTTTTTTTTAAATTCTCTTGACTATTGCTTTGCTTTTTTATACCATGGTATTTCAGAGTGTTTTTGCTCACTCTATCTGTCTGTTGTGTACTTGTATCAGGTTTCTTCCTATCCAAGTTCTGGTTTAAATCAGTATGTTAGTATGGCCCCAGTATTTCATGGGTCTTCTTCCAGCCAATAGCATAGAAGATTTCAGGTTTCTGAAACTGTAATTGTTAGTACATGTAATTGTTATAGATGGCTTATTCTACACTGATGTGATCACCCTTAAGTGTGAAACCCTGGAATATTTAACGTGTAAAAGCCATAAAGATGAAACTAATACTTACAAATTATAAGCATGTTATTTAGCTCCTGTATTGACTGAAATAAATTCTTCAAAAGAATAAAGCCAAAAATTACTTATCTGTTGGACTTTTAAGTATTTTAAATTATTTTCAGAAATGTATTTCAAGTAAATTGTTCTGATTAGTATTTTGGTCTCTGATTATAATTTGATAATTTGCCTCCTTGTGTCGGGTTGGTTTTTTCATTTCTAACTGGTTTAATTGAGAGAGGAAATGTGAACTTTACCAGTGCAGTAGCAATGGAATACTACTACAAAAAATGAATGAAATACTAAGTACAAATGTATTTCTATACTCATATAATTGAGGGCTAGTATTATATTAAATTACATTGAACTACCTGACTTTCTAAACTGCTGTAGTTCATATAATATACATGGCAAAGAGGGAGATGCTAAGCATGCCAAAGCATCCCTCAGATTTGTAGGATACTCTTGCCTGTAAATGTCTCCTGACACTTCCCCTCTCTTTTTTTGGTGCATGTATTCTTCACATCTATTTTGTTTTCAAAGGAGTGGTCACACACTTCTTGGTGTTCTAAATTACACTAAAACTCCCGGTGGAAGTCGAAGACTTAGGTCCAATATTCTGGAACCTCTAGTTGATGCTGAAACAATTAACACAAGACTGGACTGTGTTCAGGAATTACTCCAGGATGAGGAGCTCTTTTTTGGTCTTCAAGCAGGTAGTAGTTTATTTTGTAACACCTAATACTATATTTTTTTAAACATTTTTTTCTAATATAGGAAGGTAGGTAGTGTGACTCAGTATGTTTGAAAAGTATTTTTTAATGGTTTGTTAGGTGACATAGTGAAGACTTAATTTTTTTAACTAATCTGTATTATCACAGTGATACTTTTCTCAAGTGTTTTGCTTGGAAAAGTGAATTTCTCTGATGAGGTGTATAGAAGTCTGTGAGCCAATAGCTTTTTAAAAGAATTGGAGTTCGTCTCTTTAACTCTATGGCTAGGTACGCATTATGTTTGACGTATACAAGTGTGCATAAGGTACACATGAAAAAGCAAACACATTGCTTAAGTAACACTTGTGTATAAGTATTTTTTTCCTGTTCCTTCATAAAATATTTTTTCCTGTTCCTGTCCAGACAAAGGTAAAATACAATACTAGAATTAGTCCACCTGAAACTGGATCATATAATCTTTGTCTGTGTCAAAAGAGAAATACGATTCAATCTAAGAAAAAAAAGTATTTCTGAATTGACAGATGTCTACCTATACAATAACCACTGCATGCTTAGGTATAGTAAGTCATAAGTATAGTTACAACAAAATAATTCAGATAGTGGCTATTTTTTAGCTAGTTTTTACCATGTAAATAATTTGTGACAATAGAATGTAAGGAAAAGATTAGCATTTGTATAGCTAAGTAATTGTGTACTTTCAAAGAAAATACATCTTAAAATGTCAGTTTAATTTCTGATGTGTATACTTTTTTTTTTTACAGTTATCTCAAAATTCCTGGATACAGAACAACTACTTTCGGTTCTGGTACAAATTCCAAAGCAGGATACAGTATGTTTCAAAATACACCTTGGAAAACCAATATCTGTCTGTAACATGCAATATATAAATGTGATGTCTATAATTCATCTTCATTTATGCAAATGTACTTCCAAAAATGTTTACTCTTTTTTACACTCCCCACCTTTATTCTTCTTAAGTGTACCTTTTATTCAACAGTACTCAGATGAGAGAGAGGAATTTTCTTCACACCAGCTTAAATAGAAAAAGTGTTTAGTGACTTACGGTCCTAGTGAACACATGTAATACAAATATCAAAATGGAATAAATACATGTAGTTCACCCAGTAAATCTTGGTTGAGACCAGACCCAACAGTTAACTACAGTGAGCTTGAGGCTACTGAACCTCAGCTTTCTTTCCACTAAACATATTGAAACCATGGTTTTATAAGTCACATTTGCCTACTGTACTTGAGTTTGATAGTTCTGCCACTGCTTTTGAGACTGATGATTCCTTATGTTTATGCTTGTGTGCCAGCATCTTAGATACTTCCCAGTCTTTCACCTCTCAGTGTCTTCTCACATGCTGATTTACCTGCTTAGATAAAGGATTTGTTCAATGCTAGTTAAAGAAATCAGGTGCAGCCTCAAACAGGACAGTAATAAATGCAGATAAATCTCTTTAATGACATAATCAAAAGCCAGAATGTTTAATGCTCCCAGCTTTCCTTGTAGAAACATGTAACATGAGTTCATGAGCTCACCTGTATGACTAAAACTGTCACAGAGGATGCTTTTATGTATGCATAGGACCATGTACACCAAACACTTTCACTGCAGTGTTTTCACTGTTGACTGGTTCCAGTATAGCAGAGCTTACTATTCATGCAACAGACATGCTTATTCAAGTGCTAGCTCAGTTGCTTTTATCAAATGCTAGATTAGGCAATTCAGTATGTTTCATTCCTACTGTTCATAAAAATTTTCACTGTAAACCTTCCACCAGTCAGCAGATGAGATGCACATCTGAGAAGCCTACAGCTTCAGATACTAAAATGTGTGAGTGGTGTGTTCAGCATGAGCATTCTGTCATCCTAAGGAGGCTGTCAACTGGCAGTCGTGCCAAGTTGCGGTACTTGAAAAATCACGTCAGTGGTGAAATCTTTTACTGCCTTTGGTCTTAAGTGTATCATGTGCAGAGATTCACTTTTAACACCAGTTCAGTTAAAATTCCTGTAAGAACTAATTAGTCAAATATCCATTCCATTCCACTTTTTCATGTATGACCACATCTGTTCTTCTGATCTCTGATTCCTTCATGGGACTTAGACCCTGTATTATTTGGAGATTAACAGTCTTTCGTTCATGCACTTAGCACTGTTTAGTTCTATCTTTTACAGAAAAAAACTTTATATGACTGTAAGATAAGAGATGCCCTCAGTCGCAGGAGTAAAGAGGTGTTATGTATGAATGAGATAAGATTTCACATGGGGTCATGCTCCTATGTTCACATGCTTATCTGTGTTTATCTGTGTTATTTCCTTAAAATCCTGTTGCACGGTGCATGTGTACCACACGTGCTGTGCCCTGATGTTTGCAGCAAAATTCTTTATCATGAATGTTAATGGGGCATACAAAACAAGGTCAAAAGATTTTGAAGAACAGTCATTATCGTGAGAAAAATTTTGAAATATTTACTGGATTTTTTTTATTATCATATGAGCAGATATTTAAGGATGTACATATATTTACAAAAGAGGAACCAACTAAACTGGGTTTTGTCGTGTTTAACAACATTAACGGGAAAGGTTGTGTGCTTCATTATAATACATAATGTATTTGCTTTGAAGAAGTCTACAAATAGTGTACAGCTTGTGTAGAGTTAAATATACATAGAAGATGAAAAGTTTCCACAGCTTGGGTTAGCAGGGTGTTCTTACAGTCAGTCATTATCAGTTCAAACATAGGAAAATCTTAACTACTGATGGACAAACTATCACAGCAGGCAATGTAAAATTTAGGGGAACATTTTTTATGCAGACATAAAGTTGTCAAAGTGAGTTTATGAAGCGCTTCAGGAATTTTCATTAGATGTGTAAGCCTGTTACTGGTAAGAATATGAGTTCTACTAGTTCTTAAGTGCTTTTTAAAACAGTCATACAAACGCCTCCAATATTTGGAAAATTTTTCAACAGGTTAAAACAGCTGAATCAAAAATAACTAACCTAATCTACCTGAAGCATACTTTAGAACTTGTGGAGCCTCTGAAAGTAAGCTGTCTTTGTTTCTGGGGTGGTTTTTTTCCTTTTTTAATAAAGTACGGATCATTTTGTCCTAATTTTTATAACGTGCAGTTTATTAAATTTCATAGAATATCTCAAGTCGGAAGGGATCGATAAAGTAAAAAAAGAATATCAATTACAGAACACAATACTGCCAATGTAGTACATTGATTCTTAACACCAGTCGGAAATACACATTTGTGTCTAACACTGTGAAGAGCAGTATTCCTACCGTTACCTGAATAATTGATTGTATAACAAACATTTAACTGAAACTCCTGCTCAGATTCCACAGGCTATTTACACAACTGGTGATTAGCCTCACTGAATCTGAAAACTTTCAGCCCTTTAAAAAGGCTGCAAAAAGAAGTAACTGCGATGTCCATATTTTAATCTTCAACAGGCTGCTTTAAGAAGCTGTAGCACACAGCTGCTAAAGGCTTATTACAATTCTCTTGAAGATACAAGGTATTTATCATAATACTTAGCTACTATTTTAGAAACTCCCATCTCAAAAGTGCCCTAAGATTAAAGATGTTGCATCTTTGCTTGTTTATAGTTATGGGTATAGCTCAGTTCTTTTGCTTAAAGCTGATTTTAATTGTCAGAAAATTGAATACAGGGATAAAAGCAAGAGAGCTAGCTGTGATAGTGGAGTTGCTGCTGAACTGAACTCCCTGGGAAGTAATTCTGAAAAGACGAGAGTGGTTTCCTAGCGTCTCCATAATAATGCAAAAATCGAGTGTTGTGTATTTGAAAAAAAATGTATATTTGAGAAATAACTTCTGTCTCCCGAAGATGTGAATAGTATTTTTAGTCAGACTTTGGTATAGTCACGGTTCCTTCTGAGGTGAAAGTAGAAATGAAATGTAGCATTTCGTTTTAACAGCAGAAGGTTTTAAAGTAGCTTCTCTTATTTGTAATACTGTTACTAGTAGTTTGGGCATTATATTGCAAGTAAAAATCATAAAGTATTATGTATCTAATTAGTGATACAACTGATATTGCAGATTTGGAATTATACTTGAAAAGATTACAACTGTAATTAATGATGATACAAGATACACAAAAGGATGTCTGAGTATGAGGACCCAGAAGTGCTACGCTGTTAAGCCTAACATCAATGAATTCCTTGACATAGCTCGTAGAACATACACGGAAATTGTTGATGACATAGCAGGTATTTCTAAACATTTTTTTTTTATTTGTAGTTTAAAGTACATTGCACTTGACACATAGAAACCATGTAATTATATGTGTTATAACCTTCTCATAAGTAAAAATTATTTAATATTGGTATGAATTCATTGTCATTGATAAGCAACTGAGATTCTCAATTTCTGGATAAAAATTCAGTTTTATTTTCATGAAATTGAATAATTATACAGTGATTGCTATATTCAAAGCTCTGTTAGTCCTTGTCCTCTTAAAGTGCAAAAAAGTTGAAGTAATGGAACAGAGTTATTCCACCTGAAACATTCTGCATAAAACAAGTAAATCTTTGGTTTATTCTTTATTTAAAATATGTGAGTTCTTTTTTCTTTGTATTTTAAGCAGTCTTGATCTATCTGTGGTCTGCCTTTTGGCTAAGGTATTAAGAGCTGGAAAATATGAACAAAAGGAGTTCTAGCATGATGTGCATTAGTGTGTTTTAGTAACCTTCCTGTTTATCATTATGTCAAAATAGAAGAAAAAAAATTCTTCGATTTCCTTTTTTTAGTGTAAATTGTTGATTTCCAGCTAAAGGACCATCTTAGTTTATTCTGTAGTCGGAAACCTAAAGAAGCGTCAGAAACTTTAGCACCTGTCATATGTTACAAAGTTCCTGTTTTGTTCTAATCCTACATTCGTACGTGGTGAAAAATACAGATGGCACTGGTTTTGTATTTCTGAAACCTTCCATTAACAGTTTCCATCTTTGTACCAGCACAAGCATGTGTGTGTATGTGTACATGAATGTATATAATTCAGGTTAAATTTTTGTATGGATATATAGGTATGATAACGCAACTTGCAGAAAAGTATGGCCTGCCAATGAAAACAAGTTTCAGCTCTGCTCGTGGATTTTTTATCCAGATGAATGCTGATTGTTCAACATTACCTAATGGCCAGCTTCCTTCAGAATTTACCAAGGTAGCTGTACAAGATGTGTTTTAGCATAATATATTTCTATACTTTATTTACGATATATGATACGTTAATAAAGTACACATTATACAGTAAACAACAATAAAAATAATTTCAGTGAAGATATTCAGAAGTAAATGGAGTTGTAATTGGGATGTTTTTATAACTACCCTATATTCAGTTATATAATCAAAAATGTGCAATTATGTTTGTGTAATTATAAAGTTGTATGTCTTGCTAATTGTTGTCTTTAATGGAATTTCCATAAAAACTTATATAGTACAAATGAAACTGGGCATTGTTTTTTCTCTTTTGTTTCCCCATATGGTTCCCAATTTGGTCTTTACAAGCTGTTTTTCCTTCTGATAATAAGGCAAGTTCTTATTGTTGGTTTCAATTCCCCATAGATCACAAAAATGAAAAACACATACAGCTTCACTTCAGCAGATTTAATAAAAATGAATGAAAGATGTCAGGAGTCTCTGAGAGAAATATATCACATGACCTACTTGTAAGACGTGTTAAAACTATTTAGTATTTGCTAAGTACATTTATTTTCTCCAATTATCGGCTAATTACATGTTTTTTTTAAGCTATCTTTCCGTTAAGTTATGGCTACTTACAGAAATAGTCTAAAGCAACACTGTTCAAGTGTACTTCCTGAGACAAAAAAAACCCCATAAATTGTATTAAACTTGATTGCAAATATATTGGCATTTATTAGTAGAAGCGGTCATAGTGTAAAATTTTTATGGGTGAATTATCTACACAAAATACGAATGAACATATGAATGCATTAGTTTTGCATCAGTAATGCAGAATTAATGGTTTTAGTCAGTTCCTTGTATTTTGAGTAGAACTGTCTATTTCTGTCTCTTGTCCTTGTTGCATGTCACGTTGCTCTTCTCTCTGATTCACAACTTAATAAGTGTAATGGTACCTGTCAGTTGGATGCAAATTCCTTCTAGCAACCGTGTAGGGTCTTTTTAACACAAAGTTCCCAGGGAATTAGAGTCGCATTTCACATGTTTATAAAACATATTTGATTCCATAGCTATATTTTTAGTTCTTTCTCCGCGTGAAGCTTTCATACGAGCTGTTGGTATTAGAGGTATGTGTCTCACGTCTGATCAGCAGAACGTTAGCTGAGATGACGGTACAAGATCTTAATTTACTTCAAAGTAATTTATACATTTGCTGGCATCTGGTAGACATGGTTGCATTTTATGAGTGACCTTTTATCCAAAGGTGTGCAGCGTGAACATTACATTTCCTTTATTTCTGTAAGTTGTATAATGTGACAGGATGTGCCGTGCAACAGCTAAATCAGTGTCTTATTTCAGAATAGTGTGTAAACTACTGAACGAGATCTATGAGCACATTCATTGCTTATACAAACTGTCCGACATTGTGTCTATGCTGGATATGCTGCTTTCATTTGCCCATGCCTGCACTCTCTCCGATTATGGTGAGCTTCTACTTTGATTCTGTTATGGGCCAGATAAAGACCCTTCTGATGGAGAACAACCAGGCTGTTTTGTCTGCTTCCATTTCTTTTTCCATGTCTCTGTAGTTTTTAGGTGAGTGTCTCTGGTCTGTCTTTGCCACTTTTATGCTGATGTTCTTTCTGCTTCCCTTCATCGCAATTAAATCCTACCAGTTAGCTGCCGTAAGCCTTCCCAGTCACTCTTCTCAAAATAGACAGTTTAAGCATATTCTGTTCAAATGCGTGAAGCGTATGGGCGTTCTGAGTTTACGCTTTTTTCCATTCTAGCGGCAGGAAGATAATGTGAGCAGATCAATGTTAAGTATGTACTGTAAAACAAAATATATGTCTAACTGTGTTTCTCTGCTTCAGTTTCGGGAACAATTTTAGACATTTTTTGAAAGTACAGTCTACTAAGGAGTCCAGGATTAAATGCTTACCTGCATATTGTTCATCATCCTCACTAGCTCAGTTCTGCAATAAATAAATTACCACATTGTCTTCCATTAATGCTGGTAGATAAAGAGGAGCCATGCGTAATCAGTTCAGAAAATAACTATATTCTGACAGAAATCCGTAGAGATAGTTCCAGCATCAAATGGATCTTTGCTGGTGTGCTACATTCCCAAAGAACTAGTATGGCAACAAATAACAAAAATAGAAGGAATGCTACTTTCTTGTTTACCATGGAAATACAGGGTATATATGTAGAAGTAACAGGAGTCCGTGACCCTTATACTTTATATGCTTTTAGCGGTATAAAAAAAATTATTTAAAATACTTCAGATCTTTGTATTTTTATTACTGGAGTCCAGCCCTGCTTACTAGGGAACAAAACCACAGAATGTTAATTCAGACATAAAGTTTTAGTTACACGTTCCTTTTTGCAGACATAAATCATGAAGGCTTGCATGGTAATCAGAATCTGTGCCTGAATGTGGCTGGTAATTTCTTCCCAAAAGCTCTGCTCTCCAAGAATTAACTTTATTTCTAAACATACTGGTTTAATAATGTAAAGGTTCCCATACTAACTCCTTGGTGGTTTACATCTCTTTTTCTTTATAGTTCGTCCAGAATTTACCGATACTTTAGCAATCAAGCAGGGTTGGCATCCCATTCTTGAAAAGATAGCAATGGAAAAACCTGTGTCTAACAACACGTACCTGACAGAGGGCAACAATTTTGTCATTATCACAGGACCAAATATGAGTGGAAAATCAACATATCTAAAACAGATTGCTCTCTGTCAAATTATGGCACAGATTGGTAAGAGTGTATAATAATCATCTTCTGCAGCACTTTTTTTCTGGTTAAAAATATTTATAAAGTTGAGTGATTTAGCTTTCGGCATAATATTATATCTAAATAAAATATTAACAGATAATTTTTAGTCCATTTTCTTCTACCAGCTCTTGTGTTGCTGACAGAGGCAACTGTAAGGTTTTTCATCTGCCATTGGAAACTTATGGGGTCCCATCTGTGTATGTTGAAGCCTCCCCAGCCTATCTTCAGAGAAGCACAGTTGCATGCCCCAGTTCTTGGAGCACCATAACCCAGTCTAGCACCTGGTGCTAAATTGATAGTGAGTGTCCTTCAAGTGTGCTGGTCAGACACTTGTGTTAGTCATCCAAAAGAAACAGGTGGTCTTGAGCATACCTAAATTATATAGAGAAATGTTTCCAGACAGGAAGTACAGTTAATAGATAAATAATCAACTACTTCAAATAAAAGTAATAACAAATACTGCAAGGTTCTGTTACTAAACTTATAAAAGGAAACCAACTATTTGTAAAGTCTAACTGAGACTCATTCTTATATTCAGGAATTCCTCATGACTTTTTTCTTAAAATTAAGTCTGGTAGCACAAGTCGAAGACCTCACTCTACAGAATGAAGCTACTCAGCAGTGGAGAATAGAATTTATCCATCATGCATTTGTGGGTTCAGTCCCCAGTAACTGCAAGTTCTTGAGGAAGTGCTCTCAAAAGCATGAGTTTAATATTAATAAAGCAGACAGTGAAGTTTTTGGCAAAAGTTTCCTGTTCTTTCCTGTTTGGTAAAACTACTAGGCTTCAAAGTCTGATAAGGACAACATACTCTTTATTTTGGTAAACTAACATTTCTTGGGATAAGTAAATCAGTAGCCACAGAAACGTAAAACAATCCTAGAGTTTATTCTTTCTTCTGCATCCCTTTAGACTGACAAACAGCTTCAGGCATATGATTTCTCAAAAGCTTTACTGATAAGCTTTTTTAATTACCCAATCTCTGTTATAACTTTTTTTTTAATAAATTAATGGTAGAATATAATCTTACAAAACTTTATCAAGTAAGATGTATTCTCTGGTGTGCACAAAGACCAAGTGTAAAAGTAATTTTTTCCCCAGTGACGTATTCAGGCAAATGTCATAGTGATGAGAGAAACTTGTATTTTACTGGCTTTGTAGGTTCTTATGTCCCAGCAGAGTATTGTTCTTTCCGAATTGCGGAGCAGATTTTTACCAGAATAGGTATGGATGATGATATTGAGACAAATGCATCAACATTCATGAAGGAAATGAAAGAGGTATGAAATACAGCTATCCAGGTCCAAGGCCCATTTTTACTGTTAAGCTAGTAGAAATGGTACTAGTATATTTCCACTGAAAGAGTGTACTTTGAAAAATAGTCCAAAATTCAGCCTGTATCTCTTCTATGATAAACCACAGAAAACCAGGCATGTTTTAAATAGAAAGATATTCCAGTGTGAGTAAAAATCAGTGCTTTGTTGGATAGAACTTACAACATTTTTGAGTTTGCTTAGACTTTAATTTATCATTTGTAGGGGCCTAAGCTCTCTCGATTTCCTCTCACAAACTCATAACCTTTTTGAGGGTAAGTGATATGTTCAGTGGAAAAGAGAAAGTGGTGTAGTGCGAGTCTTTGGTTTTTTTGATTTTTTTAAAATTTCTGTATTATGTTCATATGAATAACATAAAAAATTCCTTTTTTAAAAAAACCACATTTGTAGGAATGATAACACTTTGAATATTTTTCTAGATAACGTACATCATACAAAATGCTAACGATAAATCGCTCATCATTATTGACGAACTTGGCAGAGGTACCAGTGCTGAAGAAGGTATTGGCATTTGTTACGCTGCCTGTGAATATCTGTTGAATTTAAAGGTAACTCTGTTTTGAAAGAAATTTAAGACTTAGATGTTTTGTCATCCTGAAAGTAAATACAGTATTTTCTCATCATGTAACTTCAGTTTTGCAAAGATTTCTTGGCCAAATATGTTTTTTTTCAAAACAGGTGAATAGTTACAGTGATAGAGGAAACACGCTGACATAAGCTGCAGTTCTGTTCACTGGTTGTTGTGATTTAACCCCAGTCGGCTGCTAAATGCCACCCATCTGCTCGCTTGCTCCCCTCAGTGAGATGGGAGAGAGATCAGAATGGTAATAGGACAAGAACTTTTGGGCTGAGATAAAGACAGTTTAGTAAGTAAAGAAAAGCCATATGCAGAATCAAAATAAGGAATTCATTTGCTGATTCCTATTGGCAGGCAGATGTTCAGTGGTTTCCTGCAATGCCGTGTTTCCTCACAGTAACTGTTACCGGGACACCGAATGTCCCTCCTCTCTCCTCCTGCCCCAGTTTTTATTGTGGTGTTGTAGTATGGTGTGAGATATCCCCGGGGTCAGCCATCCTGGCTGTGTCCCCTCCCAGCTCCGTGAAGAACCCCAGCCTGCTCGCTGGTGGGTGAGGGTGAGGAGCAGAACAGCCCTTAGTGCTGTGCAAATGCTGGTCTACAAGCTAAAACACGGGTGAGTTACCAGTACTGTCTCGGTCACAAATCCAAAACGGTGCCAGCTCAAGCTACTATGAAGAAGGCTAACTGTAGTCCGTCTAAAATCAGTACACTGGCCACCATATTTTTCCTACTTGCTTGCAAGCTTGTAACTCTGAATAACCCAGAGAATAACTCAGTCTGTTTAGTTTAGCTTTAGTTTTGCTTTATGCTTGAATGTTAAAGGTGAACCTCTTTACCTGGTGGCTACCTTTCAAAGTACAGTGGTAGTTCCACACAACTTATGAATTGGTCACAGAGGTTAGAAACTTGTTTGGAAAAGTGGAAGATAATTTTAGATGGATTGCAAGTTTCACCTCGATTGCTAGTTATATGATCAACCTCAGGTAGCTGTTACAAACCTTTTTGAGTGTGCAGGTGTTTGTTTCTCCTCAGAGTTTATTCAGAGTACTTTGTGGATTTTTTGGTTTGAAAAGCTCAGATAAAGAATTCCTTGAGAGAATTAAGCAACCATTTGACAATCATTCCAATCCACACCAGTCAGATTTTGTAAGCATCGTGGATTTCCTTTTGTTTCCAATATTGTTTTCCTTCTATTGAGAAATGAGCAGGAGAATCCTCAGTTGGAAAAGATGTACTTGGCAATGGTAGAACGCATTCCTTAAGGATTTTCATTCACTTTAGTAATGTAAAGACAGCTTTTCAGTGCTTGGGAGGAAAGCCTGGGCATCTGTGAGATGATTTAATTTTTCTTATTTATTATAATTTATTTCTGCATCACTGCCAAAATAAATTTTCTTTCTTGTTTCCTTATTTAGGCATTTACACTGTTCGCTACACATTTCCTGGAACTATGTCATATAGACTCTTTATATCCCAACGTGGAAAACTACCATTTTGAAGTGCAACACGTGAGAAGCAGTGCTGGAAATAAGGAGAAAATTGCTTACACTTACACACTTTCTAAAGGATATACAGAGGAAAAGAACTATGGTAATGGATTCCTCTGTGACTTACAGTTGGCAAAAGTTACACAAGATACTATTTCAGTTATTAGGCATCTAACAGTGTTTTTCTGATGACAGGTTTCTCTTGAGTTTGTGTCTCTCTCAAAGAGAATTACAGAGATGAGCAGATCTATAATTTGTTCCAAATAATTGTGTGTTTTAAGTAACTGTGTAGCGAGATAGTTCCGGGTAGTACGAACAACTTACATGATCTTTTGTAGTGAGAAAACCATCTTACTGATGTCGGTATCTCCTTGATTCACGTCTGTTTGAATGAGTTGAGTCATTCTGAGCTTATGCTACTTGAGTTCATTTCATCTGCACTTACAGATATGAATGAACGTTCTGGACAGACTTAAAGATGAGTCTGCCATAAACAATGATATGGCTGATTAACAGCAGGTTGGCCCTTTTTGATTAGCAAAAAGGAATCAAGTTTCTTTAAAAAGGAGAGGAATTTTACAGTATGTTAGGCCAAAACCATTTTAAAAGGTCTACAAAAAGCATCAGTGTTCTCTGAGAAGTGGATTTACTTCTCTTTTAACTTCAGAATAAATTATAGTGTAGCTTCTACATATTGATTAATTATGGGTCAATAAAGAAAGGAGCAAGTGACAAAGCTTTAAAGAAATCTGTACATTTCCACATACTAGATTCAGATGTTGATTCCTTCATTTAGGTAACATTTAATCAAGAGGAAATTAGCTACACATGACTTTTGCAAGCTATTGGTAACCAAAGACTAGAAATTATTCCGGTTAAGCTCCAAGTAACAAGACTTAAAACTTTTCTTGTTTGTAATTTCAGGATTAGTTGGTTTAACTTTGGCAGCACAAGCTCAATTTTAGATGCTACACCACCACTAACTCAGAAGAATAGTAAGTTTAGAGAGTAATCTCAGAGAATAGCAGACCTTTAGAAACTCTGTGTCTTGGCTTTACCTTACTTGAGCCGAGTCACATTCTAAGACAGGGTGCAAGGGCTCTTCATGACCCTTTTTCATTTTTAAACCTGCAGTATTAAACCAGCCAATGAACCTCAGATTTTCCAGGGGTACAGACAAAGGCAGAAGTTAAAAAATCATGTTAGGGCAGAAAAAAATATTTACATCCCTTTCTTACCCCGAGTATCTGGAAGTTTGGCTGTTGGCAACAAGCAAGTTGAAAAACAACATCCATGTGCACTGGGCGTCTGGATGTAATTCAGAGTGCACTTAGCACAACCTCTGTATTTTCTGCCAAATGAAAAAAACTGAACCGAGAAAGCTGTTAACACCATGGTGCCATTTTTTTCCTTTTAACACCCTAATATATCTCATTCTACCCGTTTACAGTATTGCCAGCAGTAACTTGATGTTGAGATGTATTTTAGAGATAGCATTAAAACAAAGTAGATATTTTATTTTGGAAGTCTCTGAACTTTACTGTTTATTAACAAAAAAAACCCGCCCCAAAACAAACAAAAAAACCCAAACAAAAAACCCCACAAACCAACACCCCCAAACAAACCAACCAACCACACAAAGAGAAAATACACCAAAATTATTTCAATAAAAATTAAATCTTTACCCCTTAGTAAGACAGGCTAAGTTAACTCTGGAAGACATAGTATGGAAGGCAGGGATAAAAATGACATTTAAAATTCTGATTTGTGTTTTATGTGTTTAGGACTAAAAGCTGCAGAAGTGTCCTCCCTACCATCATGCATAATTTTGGATGCAAAGGAAATCACAAATCACATTGCAAAACAAATTTTGGTATGTAGTAGAAAATTATAATGCTGTATTTTGCAGTTTTTATAAAGCTCAAATGTATTTTCAGTTTCTGAAAGGATCCAGGATAAGCACTGCCTATGTTTTAATGTAAACAGATTTTATTAAACTTTGTATTTCTGAAAGATTAGGCTGAAGGTCAATGTTAGCTGACAACACAAAATGACGCTTAGGGTAAAGGAGTATTGGATCTACTGTTTGTATGCAAACCAAGGAATTGTGAGATCAAAAACAGGCTGGAAAACAGCTAATACTAGTATTCTTCTAATAGAACATAATTTATTTCATATTTTAATGGATGTGTATTTTTAAGAACAGCACAGGCAGAAAAGCACTCCTGAGATGAGGAAACAGAGAGCTGCATACCAGTTAGCAATGAGATTGGTTCAGACTGCCAGAAATTCTCGACTGGACCCTGAGAGTTTGCGTGTGTATTTGAAAGGCCTGAAGAAAAAGTATGAAGACAGTTGTCCCACACCCGGAGAAAATGATGAGCAACAGTGACGCATAACATAGGCTGTTGTTCTAATTTTTACGACTGCAAGATAATTCTGGTTTTCCCCATAGTATTAATACTGTCTTTCCACATGGTTTTATATTTTTAATTCTTAGTCTAAATTACACTCAGTGATAGAAGACCATATCCTTTATGGGTTCTCCCCACCTCCAACATACCCGGAATAAAAGCATTTGCTTTCTATGAGGAACACAATTCTTTTTGACAATAAATTGTATAATTTTCTTCCCTTTGGAGACAAAAAAAAATTTAGTATTTTGTATGTGCTCTTTATCTGTTACTATAGTTCTCATATCTGACACAAAAAGACCTTAAGATGGTTCACTTAGTTTGCTTAGACAATCTTTACTTGCACTGTTGAACCCCTGCATCCAGAAATACTGTTGTTGCCTACTCAAGAAGGGCTCCAATTCTCTCAGTCATTACATGTAATCCAACATCTTGGATTACATAGGCAGGCCAGGTCTGCTGCCTCTCCAGAACTGGGCAACAAGACCATTTTTGTAATACAATAACAGTATATTACTGTGGTATTGATACTGTTGATTAATTTTTGTTTAGAGAGTTAATAACAGGAAATCAATAAAAAGTTGAATGTCATTTTTCCTTGAAGTTTTTTTTTCAGCACAACTTCATTGAGTGACTGTAACCATGTATTCCAGCTTGAAGGAGTTTGTCTTTCTTCTTTCCAGCAAGGGTGGGAGGCTGCAGGGGAAAGAAGGGAGAGGGGAGGATGGGGAGAGAGGAGAGATGGGGGGTCTGAGGAGGGGTAGGGAGGGGCGTCGGGGTGTGGAGGGAAGGGGGAGGGGAAGGCAAAGGCCGGGTGGAGGGGAGAGGCAGGGTGGACGGAGGAAGAGGGGAGAGGTGGGGTAGAGGGGTAAGGACAGGAGAGGAGGAAGTGTAGGCGGTCAGGTTTGGGAGGAAAGGAGGGGGGAGGTTTTGGGAGGCAGAGGGAAGCGGAGGAAAGGGGCAGAAAGAAGGGTAATACGGAGAGAAGGGAGGAGGGGGAGAAGAGGGGAAACCGAAGCCCCCGTGCCTCCCCTGCAGAGCCCAGACATAGGGCTTTCACCCACAGCGTGCTCAGAGTGGGCAAATAGCGGGCAAGGCGATTTCCCGGGATTAAAATGAAAATATTTTTTAAATTTATTCCAACCTCTCAGTGCTGTCCAGACCTGGGAGAAAGCACTTCCCACACTACTCTTGGAAATTTCTTCCCTGTCCCTTCCAGCTTTGCAAGGTTTCTGTGGGAGCTGCACGGACCT
The DNA here is from genome assembly GCA_013400775.1 of Chaetops frenatus. NCBI lineage: Eukaryota > Metazoa > Chordata > Aves > Passeriformes > Picathartidae > Chaetops > Chaetops frenatus. Next base: position 1,796 of record VZTR01013635.1, on the reverse strand, counting down.
CCAAGCGTTCCCTCGGGAACGTGGAGCTTCCCTCGTGCATTTCATGCGTTTATCCCAAATATTCTCCCCAACGATCCACAATCTAGAAAGAAAAAAGGGAAAAGAAGGAAGACCAATTAATACTAACACAAGGAATGTTGATTATCCCAACACACTTCCACCTGAAAAAACATTTCTACCACTCTAACAAATCCACTTGCTCTTAAATATGAATTATGTAAATATTGTATTGAGAATTTTACGGACACAACGCCTGGAATTCTCAAAAACCGCTCAGCTTTACTACTTCGAGGACTTTCATACCCAGGGAACTGAGCGGTCCCAGATATAAACACATATTTGATACAAACCTGATATAAATTCGATTTGGCTGCCAGGGTTAGAGCTCTTTCCACACACAGACACGCGAGGCTTCCGAAAGATGTCATTTCAGCAGCTCTCAGGGCCATGAACACCATCCCCACATCTCCCAGCTGGCTCAGCCCGGACTCCATCCAGCACTCTCCGAGAGCTGCGGGGAGCTGAAATTCTCCCAGGGAAACCCTGCCTTGGCAAAGCCTGTCTCCAGCCCCGGCCCCGCGCACCAACAACGGTTGGAATTCTCGAGACCTGCTCACCTTTATTACTTCAAGAACTGTCACACCAAGGGAACCGAGTAGACTCACAAATGAACGCATTTTCGATACACGCGATATACATTTGATCCGGCTGCCCGCATTACCGCCGCTTCCGCACGCGGACACGCGGGGCTGCCGCGCGTCGTCATTTCAGCGGCACCCGGGGACACGAACGCGACCCCCG
>VZTR01013619.1:6238-17783 GCA_013400775.1 Chaetops frenatus | reverse complement strand
GCTCTGCTGACCATCCAGCCCAGACTGCAGCACCATGACCAGACCAACAAGGACACAGCCAAATGGACAGAAGAGTGTGAGGAGTATCTGCATCATGAAATGTCTTGGCTGCTGCAGGTGATAGAGGGGAAAAGAGGCAGCATGGAAGAGCTTTCTGCAGTGCAGCAGCAGTGGCTGTTTTGAGGTGTTGTAGCAGCCCTGGTCAGTGTGGGCTGCTGGCTGGACAGCTGCAGGAAGTGTGTGTCTGCCAGCTGCAGGGAGCAGGAGAGCTCCAGCAGCAAGGAGAAGGACAATGGCCAGGAGGAATTAAAAGGTTCCTGCAGTGGTGTCAGGTCTTTCATCCCTGTCCATCACCAGTGGAAACATTCAGGCTAAGGCTGGATGGGATTGTGAGTAACATAATCTAGTGGAGAGTGCCTCTGCTCATTGTGGCAGTGGTCTTTAGAGATCCCTTCTGACCCCAGCTATTCTGTGATTCTAAAGCAGGACCTGCCCAGCACTTGAAGCATAGACTAGTGTGACAGAATCAAGACCAGTGATTTTATAACCTCCTAAGGGAAATCTATGAAGTTCACCAAAACAATGATTCTAGCCCAATCCACAAAAACAATAAACATCAACATAGGGAAGATATCCTGCAAGAAAGGCATCACATAAGAGAACCCTGATAACAAGTGCTTTTTATTTATCTTCTTCCACTCTGAAAGGCAATAAATCAATCTTGTGACCAGCAGCTGCTAAACCAATGCAATGAATTGTCCCCAAGAGTCCCTTTCTGCCTGTCATAGGCCTGTCTTGCAGCAGAGACACTCCAGTGCTGGTCGCAGATCCCCTGAGCAAGCAGAGCAGGGCTCCTCCTGTACTTCACACTCCAATTTCACAGGCAACACAGCCCCAGGCACTGCCTATGGGGCATTCTCATACAAAATTTGGATGGCACCACATGGTCATGGCTATCCATGCTTCCCTCCAGTTGCCTTGTCCTCTGCTGGCATTGAAAACTCAGTAATTCCGATTTGATGGCTAGGAAATTTGTGTGGCACTTGGCTTTAGGGGGCCTGACCTGTTTTGAAATCACCCAAAGCCTTGCAAAACCCTCACAACTCGGCAACACAGTTTTTCTGGCCCTCACCTCAATCTCTCAAGCTGTAGATGCAGGGAGAGGCTGAGGGGTGGCAGTAGTCTGTGCCTGGTTCTGCACAGCTTGACATGTCTCATCAAAATAGCTCAGATTCTCTTTGTGTGGTCCTCCCACTCCAGCATGTAGTTCAAGGGCATTGAATGGGAAAGATTCAGAGGTGAAATGAGGCACTGGAGAGAGGAGAGAACTGGAGCAGAGAGCAGAGGTGAGAGATTAATGGTTAGGTTAATGTGCTGGTATATCAATGGGGTGGCAACCCACGGCAGAGCTGAAAGCTCTTTGGGGAGATCTTCAGTCTGCCAGGCCAAAATAAACAAATCCAAAGGTTGAAATTCCATGAGAGAGGTGGAGAGAGAGGAAGGGAGGAGCCCACCAGCACTTCAGTCCCCAGCGTAAGTCTGTGACATCTGTGGGGAGACATGCTCACATGCCAGCAGTTCCACAGTGCCCCAGGCTCCCAGAGCTTTTCCTGACATGCCTATTTCTCTGTGGGCCCACAGGGGAATGGAGATGGGTGGAAGAATGGAGGAAAAGCAAAGCTTTACTGAACAATGACATAGCTCGTGTCTTTCTCAGGCTGAGCATCACCTGGGAACAGCAGTCAGGATCTCACTGCCAAATCACAGGCAGTTCAAGGGAATAAAAAGTCTCTGGCAGCGAGGTATAAACAGTTAAGTCAAATAGACTGGTCCAAACCAGGAGGCAGCAGCAGCTAATGGGGAAAAAAGAGTGGGTGTGAAAGGGCTCTTTGTCCCAGCAGGAAGGCGAAGGGCGCCCAGAGGCTGGGCACTGGGACGCACCCTGACCGGGGCACAGGGCAGACTTGTTTGCAGTGCAGGGTGCAGGCTTCCAGAGAAGAGGTGCTTTTACACACTGATTCTTTTCAAGCCAGACAACCCCCTGCCTGGAAGGTGCTTTTCCCAAACAACAGAACGGCTCAGCTGATGCACTGCAGAAAAGGAAGGCGGGCCCAAGGAGGAGCTGCAGCCCTTGCGCAAGGACAGCTCAGCAGTCCAAGACACCATGTATTGTCCTCCCCTCCAGCTCCTCCAGGCCCAGGGTGGGAGGCTGCAGCTCACAGCAGACTTTACAACCTTGGGAGGATGAACGGAAAATGAGCACCCCATGCACGGGGAGCTTTTTTCCCTGCTGTAGAAGGCCTTAGAGCCACGAAACAGAATTGCTGGGCCAGGGAAAGGGCGGGAGGCCAGCAGCACCTGGGCAGGAAAGAGATGCAATCTCAACACCCTCCTTTCCTGACCCGAAAGGCACAGCAAATAAAGGAAAGCAGATAACAAAAGCTATCCCTGTCGGTTTCTTGCTGGGTCTGGCTCGACAAGGGGTCAGCATGAATTGTGTTTCCTGGCAGTATATGGATGTGCTTTTAGAGGGATATCCGCTGGGTAGCGTGGGACAACAGGGCTTGGTGCACAACATGGAGGGGCCCAAAGCAAAGGGTGAGACTAGATAATGGCTTTGGGCATCCCCAGGAAATCCAGCCCATTTTGGTAACAGCAGTGAGACACATCCGGCGGCTCTTCAATTTGTGTTGGAGAAAATACAGCAAGCCAGGAAGAAACTTCCTGAACACTCTCTGCTGCATTAGTATTTGCTAGCTTATACAGCTGTCCCTCAGACAGGCATTCAGTCACTGGCAATAGAAATTGCAACTAGTACAAAGGGTGAGCAGCTAATCCCATACTTGGAGAAGACCCTGACAACTAATATCTTGTGCATGCATGATCATGTGCTTGTGTGTTTCCTCATTGTCATAAACATGAACTCGCCATGGAGATGTCAAGGACCATGTGGCTTCTCCAGCTGCCAAGCCAGTAGCATGCAGACTGTGGAAGAGGACACACCAGTGACATGGTTTATCACTGTGTACTTGAAGACAATGGTGAGTTTGGACTTAGCTTGAGACCTGGAGGTTTCTTCTGTGTTCCAAGGATGGAGCTGAGGGAACTCAGTCCAAACCATGTCGTTATCATTCCGAGCCCACCACAGCCACAGCGGTCCTGCAGATCCTCCATGCATGAACTGGGGAGGGAGACCCACACCTCCTCTGCCAGTGTCTGTACCCACCCAAAGGACCAAACACAGCCATCCATTTTGTCAAACTGCTTTAATATTTGGACATAAAGACAGGACAGAGCCAGTTAGGCTGTGCACAAACAAGATCCCCTTGAGCCACAGTGCAAGGCTGCTGAGCTTCCCTTCTCAATGGAGGTGTGGATTTGGCCAAGATGCAGTTCAGCTGCTGACGACATCCTGAGCATGCCAGTGGGGTGCATGTGTTGGGTAGGGAAAAGGGATAGGGGTTTGCAAGGGCAGCTCAGAGGTTGTTCAGCTCCAGTAAGGTCTGGTCCAAGACCTGGTGTATCCCCACGTTCTCCTCTTTGGCACTGGCCAGGCTCTCTGTGAATACAAGGGACACCCAGCCACGCACACAGACACAGCCCAAATGTACCCAGGTGCAGCAGGACCCACACACACAACAAGCACAGACACACACACACACAGATGGACATTTCAGTACAGCAATGGCCCCCAGTTGGACGGGGCATCCCCTGCGGAGCATAGTCCACACAAGTAGCCCTGTTTGTGGCAGGGATGAGTCTTGCCACTCTGGGATCTGCCAGGGATGCCAGGCCAGTCAGGCTGGTCACTGGGGCAGGCAGTTACCACTCTTCAGCATTTCCATCTTCCCAGGGTACCCCACTGCCCACGGCTGAGCACGCTGCAGCACAGGTGCCGCTGGCAAGTACCATTATTTGGCCAGACCCTGGGGCATCACCACGGGCCAGCTGTGGGCACGTGCACAAACCCTTGCCCAGCAGAAGCAGAGAACCAATGCCTGCTGCATGATCCAGCAGTGCTCCGTGAAGAAAAGCAGTGAGAAAATAGCCCATTAACAGCCCAGAAGAGTGGGCAGACAACAGAGAGATAAGGAGCAGAGCTAACAAGGCTACAAGGATAAGCTCTGCCAGGCAGCCTGCTGCCAAGGCAGCCTCCCTCTGGTGTTCAGTTCCAGATGGAATCCTGCTTTCCCTAGAGATGGGGATGGAACAAGACTGCTGTCCATCCAGCCCCATCTCCCAGTGTGCCCTGCTAGCCTCTTCCCTGTCCCAAGTTTGGAGCAGTGGGTGCTGCTGGATCCCCAGCTCCTTTCCCAGCCTTCCCACACCCTCCAAGGACCTCTTTCTAAGGGGATCCTCTCTGCACAGTTTGGGGTGACTAGAGTGAGGAGGAAGAGGCTGGTTAGTGACTCCTGGGATGAGGAAGGCAGCAATAAAAACCATCACATCCCTCCCCAACAGAGCCAGGATGATGCCAGAGTACAGCCATCACTACACGGGCATCCCAGGCCACCACAAAATCCCTCATATCTCTCCCACAAAAAAACTGATCATCTCCAGAGGGGCTCCCTGTCCTGCCCAAGCAGGGTAGTTACCACTAGGAGGGTAAGGCAAGGCTTCACACCCTGCCTCACCCCAGCGGGGAGGGGCTCCCAGCCCTGAGCCAGCCTGGCCAAAATGGGGCAGGGAGGCTGGGCCGGGGCCAGGGGCTCTGGGCAGCTCAGTTGTTAAGTTCAGTAAGGATGACCCGCAGCTCGTTAGTGAGAACACGGTTTTTCTCGGCCTCCTGCTGAGAGCGCTCTAGAGAAAATGGAGACATCAACGCAGCACAGGAAAGAGAGAGAAAAAAGTGAGTTAGTGAAAAAGAGACAGCATTTCTGAAAGCCTTTGCTGGAAACACCACAAGCCACCCAGCCAGTGGTGGGATACAACTGGACTGGCAGGAGGCAGCCAGTCTTGGTGCAGGGACAAGGCTGTAGGTCCATCTGTTTGGAAACTGGGTTATGGGACATGGCAGGGTGGTGAGGAAGGAGGAGGGGGATCAGGACCAATTGAGGGGTCACAAGAGATCACTGCTGAGGGGTAGCACCAGCCTCTTCAGCAAGGAAAGGTGATGCAGGAGCCATGACAGGGCTGAGATTGCTGTTTGTGGGGAATGTCTCCGAGTGGAGACAGGGAATGGACAGGACCATTTGCTATTTCACACCAAGAGACTCATGGAGAAGATGGCATGAGATGAGGAAAGCTGTGTACGAGAGTCAGAGGGTGCCTGGGGTCAGCACAATGGCCCCGTCCTGCTCAGCCTGGCAGTGCAGGAGCCTCTTGGGTCTCAGCCATGGTCAGCCCAGGGGGCCTGTGGCTGCAAGCTGCCTGCAACCACCTCCTACCACACTGCTGACAGTACCCACATGAGACAGGCAGGAGATGAGGGATAGAGTGGCATGAAGAAAATAAAGGAGAAACCAATGTTAAGTTTTTATTGATATCAACTCATTAACCCAGAGGGACAGAACACAAAAGAAGAGTCATGAGATGCAAACTGAAGAGCAATGTGCAAAGGACAGAAAGGTGAGGGAGGAGTGGGGGTCGCCTGCCTGCCGGGGAACAAGGTGTCTGCACAGTTGGATCCAACCCTCTATCCCCCAGGCCTGAGCTTTGGCAGTGGAGGTGCCGCTTCCCCAGTGCAGGTCATCCCCATGCTGGGGCCAGCAAGCAGCACCGGGGGACTTCGCTGGAAGTATATGGTGGGGTGGGAAATGGCCCCCCAGCCCCGGAGCTGCAGGGTCCCCAGTGCTTCTGCTGCTGGGGAGCCAAGGAGGGAGCTGCTGGAACAAAGGGCTTCTGGGCACAGTCCTCATCCCCAGGGCAATGCTGTGGCATGGGCCTACAACTACACTGTCCAGTCAGTACGTGGGGCTGCTCTCCTGCCCTGAACTAACAGCTCTAAGCACCTACATCTTGTCTCCCCAAAGAGGGGTACAGCGGGAACACCCCGGGTCAGCTCCTGTCCCAAAGGAGCTGATGGACAGGCACAGGCTAGGTAGGACAGAGGAGGACAGAGAGGGTAGGGAGAGAGGTGGGATGGCCAGGCAGGCAAACAGCCGAGCTGGGTAGGGGAGAGACAGGCAGGGAGCGGGCGCAGTGCTGGTGCCCAGAGTGGGGCTCAGAGAGAGGTGATGTCGTTAAGTGCATTGTCCAGCTCCTCGCTGATGGCTTTGTACTTCATCTTCTGCGCATAAACTTCATCTGCAGGTGGGGGCAGGCAGAGAGCAGATGGTGGAATAGAGTGGAGGGCACAAGGTGGAGAGAGAGAGAGTGGCTGTGAACAGCAGGCTGAAGGCAGCAGGGGTGTGCAGGCACAGTCAGCATGGATGTGACCCTATTCCCCACCTGAGGGCAGAGCCCAGACCCCAGGAGCTCTGTGCTCCTGCACCAGACACTGGGGCATCTGGCCTTCCCGCTCCCAGAACTCCTGCCCATCCCCTCCCTCTGACCAAGCATTCTCCAGCCCCACCAGGGGTCTGGTGTGTCCAGTGACGCCCCAGGAAAGAGGGACATGGGGTTGGTGGGGTCATTTTACCTTCTAGGTCGTCAATGGTTTTCTCCAGCTTCGCCACAGACCTCTCTGCAAACTCCGCCCGGGTCTCAGCCTGTGGGAAGCACATTGGGGAAGGGGTGAGCTGCAGGACACAATGGATGGTGCAGGCTGCACTGTACTCCAGATCTGCCCCATTTGCATCTCTGGTACCCTTCTCCCGAAGCCCTTGTGTGGGAAAGGCAAGGCACAAGAAGTGACTAAGGCTCCATGGAGCCTCACACCCTAAATCAGAACAGACTAATGAAGTTCATCCCAGACCCAGGTATCTGCTATGATGCAGGGCTGCAATTTATGAAACCATGAGAGGGCATACACGTAATGGGGTCAAAACCCATTCAGGACAGCAAGCTCATGCCTGCACTGATTCAGTGGTGGCCCTACACCCCTTACCTCCTTCAGTTTTTCCCCTAGAAGCTTGATTTCCTCCTCGTACTTATCCTCCTTGGTGGAATACTGCAGAGACACAAACAAGCACCTGTGAGTCCCAAGGCATGCCTCCAGCTGTCCTTCACCCCAGCAGGAGACCGCAGCACTCCCAGACCCCACGCACTCTTCCCAACCCCAGCGGCCTCACTGGGTCCTACCTTGTCAGCCTGGGCCTCCAGGGACTTCAAGTTGTTGGTGACAATTTTCAGCTCCTCCTCTAGGTCACCACATTTACTACATCCCAAGCAGGGCCGGCAGGAGGGGGGGAGTGGGGCCAGAGGGCAGGAGAGAGGCAGGAGCAGAAAGAACAGGCACGGGGAAGCAGGAAAGAAAGAGAGAAAACAAGTTGAGAGAGGAGAAAACTCAGTGCAGGTGGACCAGGAGCAGAGCTGCTGTGAGCAGGAGCTGCCAGGACGCATCTGTTCATCCGTTCCGTGTGCTTCCTTGGGTACCTCGTGCATCACCACCAGCCAAGCTCTCGCTGGCCCCGCCAAGGGAAGCAGGGATGGAGGGATGGAGGAGCGTGCCCGGCCTGCACCCACTGGAGAGGAAGGCAAGGGGAGGCCGGCGGTGGAGGCAGTGGTGCAGAAAGGAGAGAGGTGGCTCGCATGGTTTGAGAGACAGCAACAGAGAGAGGGGGCTGCTGCACATCGCCCCACGCCCCTGCCCCAGTACCTCTTCCTCTGAGGCAATGAGGGATTTGAGAGACTGGTCCATGGTCCGCAGCTCTTCTTCCAACTGTCTCACTCGGCTGGGGTGGAAGAGGGGCACCCCGGGAGGGGGACAGCAGAGAACAGGGTCAAGGATGTGATGCTGGTGGGTTGGTACCCCCCTACCCCCAGCCTGCAATCCCAAGGACCACCCCAATGACAGACCCTGCTGCTTCCAGGGTCGGACATCCCCATCCCCGTGTCTCCCAGGGACTTGGGGCAAGGGCTGTGTGGGACCCCTGCACGCTGCCCACCAGGAGCCCCGCTCACCTCTCCGCCACCTCTGCCCTCTCCTCCGAGCGCTCCAGCTCTCCCTCAAGGACGACCAGCTTGCGGGCAACCTGTTGATGGCAGCAAGAGAGCATGCTGGCCCTGTGCTTGCCCCAGCTGGGGGCACAGGGCTATGAGGAGATGGCTCTGAGTGCTGCCAGGGTGTCAGGACTGGGGAATGGGGTACACACCTCCTCATATTTGCGGTCAGCCTCCTCTGCTATATGCTTTGCCTCCTTCAGTTGCATTTCCTGGAGTTCCATCTTCTCTTCATCTTTCATGGCCCTGTTTTCGATGACCTTCATGCCTCTGAGGAAAGACCATGCCAGAAGATGTTACTGCTGTGGGTCAAGGTGTCACCTGCATATCCTGCCTGCCCATCTGCACATCCTGTACCCTAACCACACCACCCTCCATCTTCAGAGACACGGGACGTTCCTCGGGGAGGATGGCATACAGTAGGGTCACACCATCAGTACCCCAAAAATGCTCCTGTGCAGAATTACAGTGGAGCTGGCCCCAGAGCTATGTTCCAGAGTGAGATATGGCTATGGTGCCCCTCAAGCAGGCAGGTCCTGAACCCATGCTTGAGGGGACAAAAGGTGTGCAGCCCAGGATGAGCCAGCCACAACCTCCACAAAAACAGCCTGACAGGTTGGCAACCCTTAGGAAAGACTAGAGTATCCTGTAGCAAAGCCTTTCTCATTCAGGGTGATGCTCACAAACAGAAGGGACTCCTGCAGACTTTTTTCCTCTCACTCAGATGCTGTTGCTTAAACTGATCTTTGCCAATGGAGGGAAGAGCTCACATAACTGCCAGGAACGCCGTGACATGTCTGGGCACTCCCATACAACCTGAGCACCCTTGCCTGCACAGCTCCAGTCTGGGAAACCTGCTTGCCCTGAGGATGGGGCAACATACACCCTGTGGAACCCTTTCTGAATGAGGCTGTCTTGTCCTCAAATGTGACCTTAGTTACCAGCACAGAGGTTCCCTCTTGGGCTATTATTGTGTCTTTGAGCATGGAAAGCTGCTCTGGGGAAGAAAGCATGCCAATATCTTCCTCTGGCTTTGGTTACAGTCTGGTGCTTTTATAAATACCAGATAAAAATTTTCAGGATTTTATATGTGCTCGCGATAAGAGTGTCTGTATCTGGGGGACTTCTTTGCATTGTGGCTTTGCTCTCTCCCTTTGAAGTCTCCAGGAAAACCAACAGAAACCCCAATAAAGTCACCTCAGAGGGACCCCACTGCAAAACTAAGGGGGCTGTCTGCAATCAGTGGTGACCTCACACCACTCCCACTGTCCCTTTCCATCACACCTCTCGCTCTCATCAGCTGCCTTCTCAGCTTCTTCCAGCTTCTGCAGGGCAGTGGCCAGACGCTCCTGGGCACGGTCCAGCTCCTCCTCTACCAGCTGGATACGGCGGTTGAGGGAAGCCACTTCAGCCTCAGCCTGGGGGAACAGAAACCCCTCAGTTACCCCATGTCACATACATACATTGAAAAAAAAGCATTTTCAATGGTTACTCCTATTTATCAGCCAGAACACCCCCTGGCACTGTGCAACAAGCCCACCTTCACTGGAATGGCATGCCTGGCCATGCATTCCCTCGCCTCTTTATAGGGTTATCTCCATCCCTAGTGGCTGTTTCATGGTGGCTTCTCCCCAGCTTGGCATGAGCAGCCCCACCATGTCCTCGCACCTCCAGCTCCCGCCCTGGAGGGGGACAGGCACGTTCCCTGGGGCAGGGTGGCCACGGCAGCCGTGCCGTCATGGGGATGGTATTTGGGGTTTGCAGAGCAGTGAGTAAAGGGGGAGGAATGCCCTGTGCGGCTTCGCTCCCGAGAAGGAGACAGGAGCTGCTTGTGGATTTCCTGTTTACAGAGGCGGTGGAGTGAGCCGGGAGCTTCTCCTGTGGGAGGCCCCAGGGCCCTGCGCAGAGGGCAGCCTGAAGCCAAGGACAGAGCCCCCCCAGCTGATGTACAGCACAGTGCCGGGGGCAGTGGAGCGAGTCGCCCTTGGCAGCCTGGCTCCTGGCCAAGTTGAGGCTGGCAGGACCAGAGCCCTCCCTTTCCCAGGCTCCCCACACACAGGGCTGGGAGCTGGGGCTGGCCAGGAGCAGTGGCCCTGGCCCTCTGCCAGCCTGTTGACGCCTGGCCTTGCACTCTTTCCATTTGGTAAAGGCCTCCTGCTCCATCGCCACAGTTGGGAAATGCTGCCTCAGCAGCTCCCAGCCCCGCTTCCCACTAGGGGGGTGCGAGGAAGACAAACCGCTGAATATCAAGGGATGGGTGGCAGTAAGACCTCACCATGGTGCATGGGGGAGCAGCTCCATGCACCAGCTCAGGAGATAGTGTCTCCTGCTTATCCACAGGCTGCAGCAGGACTGGCTACCTGCAGTGCCTGGACACATCCAGCCTCATGCTCCAGCACTTGGGAATGCCCTGGGGAATATTAGCCAAGCACACGGACTATGGGAGCAGCAAGGGGCTGTCACCCTGCATGGCCCCACTGAGCACCCGCAATCCCCCGTGGGGAGCTGGCAGGGTGGGGACAAGCGCAGCCGGCACCTCTTTGAGACGGCTGCCAGCCCCACAGCCACCTTTCTACAGACTCTCCGAGCCCTTTTCCCTTGCCAGACCGCCCAGTGGGGAACTGGAGCCGGCGCCCACAGGGCAGTGTTCTGCCTGCAGCATCAGCCTCACTTGCGTCGGTAGATTTTTTCTTCCCAGGGAATCACCCCCAAAGTGGGTCAGAGCTGCCCGGATGGACACTTGGGAACATGAGCTCTCCCGGCAGCTCCCAGTGACCGGGGAACCCGATCTGAGGCTGCAGGAAGGGGCCATTTCCTCCGCACACAGCCCTAGTGACAACAACCCGGGTACCGCACCCAGCTCTGCCGCTCCTGATATGGTGAGAATGTTGAATGAGTGGGCATAGGAAACAGAAAGAAAGGAAGAAAACAGAAAGCTCCAACAACTAAAAAGACAAACCAGGAAAAAGCTGCAGCTTGGGCATACCATCCCACTGCCAAAATGGAAATTTTGGCCTGAGGCAGTGCGAAGGGGTGGCTTGTCCCCACGACGGGATGGGCTGGAGCTATAGCTCTGCGGCCCGAACGGCAGACTCCGCTGGAAGCCAGACAAGAGCCTGGGCGTGGGATTCGGAGCTGTGCACGCCGGCCTCCGAAGGAAGGAGCCTTTCCCAGGAGGCACCCGATCCCACGGCAGGGCTGGCCGCTGCCCTCTCCCAGCGCCCGGCCAGCCGGGAAGCCCTGGGGAGCCCCGCTGCACGCAGCATCTTCCCTCGCCAGACCGATGGAGGAGGGAGGCGGCTGGCGGCGGCTGCCCGCAGGCGGGGACTGCCCCGAGCCCCCTGCCCCGGGGCTCTCGCCAGCCGGGTGGCAGCTCCCCGCGGCTCCCCGGGGACCTCCCGGCGCTCCTCCGCGCCAGGGGCAGCCAGCCCGGCTACCGGGGCTCGGGGGGCGGGGGGCAGCCCGCCGGGAGGGATGCCGGCACCGGGGGCGGAGCCAGCCG
>VZTR01013610.1:0-36872 GCA_013400775.1 Chaetops frenatus | reverse complement strand
GTTTGTGTGTGTGTCTGTGTGTTTTTCTGTGTGTCTGTGTGTCTTTCTGTGTGTGTGTCTCTGTGTTCAGGGCAGGCCAGAGCAGGGCATTACTGCAGAGAACAGGAGTAATGTCCTGAAATCCATGGCCTCAGAACTGCCATGGTGGGCTCTTACACCTGTCACTGAGGGGGTTGCCAGAGGTGACACTCTGAGGACACTGCTAAAGTGAGACTCTTGTCTCACACTCACTGCTCCTGCAGAGCCTCGTGAGCTGCTCAGCCAGGTGAGTCCCAGATTCATGGAGTGAACCCCAGCTGCACGGAGTGAGGCTTGTCCCAGATCCATGGGGTGAGTCCCAGATCCATGGGGTAAGTCCCAGATCCATGGGTGAGTCCCATCTCCATGGGGTGAGTCCCAGATCCATTGGGTGAGTCCCAGATCCATGGGGGGAGCCCCATCTCCATGGGGTGAGTCCCAGATCCATGGGGTAAGTCCCAGATCCATGGGTGAGTCCCATCTCCATGGGGTGAGTCCCAGATCCATGGGGTGAGTCCCAGATCCATGGGGTGAGCCCCATCTCCATGTGTCTTTAGGAGGGGAGCTGGGTTGGGAGCTGGGGCTGAGCAGGACCAATTCCCTGCAGCACTCCCAATGTCCCTGTGCCATCCCTTGCCTGTGCCTGCCAGAGCCACCACTACAGGGATCACTTTGGGGCTCAGCACCAGGTCAGGCCCAGAGGGCATCACCACCTTCACCAGTCAGGGACCTCAGGGATCCAGTGCCAGGCAAAGGGCAGGTCCCAACTCCACGCACGACTCGATCCCTCAGAGCTCCTGCCAGGGGCTGCTGCCCCTCGCTGAGGAGCAGAGTTTACACCCAGGCCTCACACTGAAACCAGGGCATGAGAGCACACGCAAAGGCAGTGATTCACACATCTCCAGGAAGCTCATTTTCCTTCCACGAAGTGCCAATGAAATGCTGCTTCCAGGCAGCAGCCCAAGCCTCTTCCTTCCATCCCAGAGCATCGCTGCCTGCTGCGTCAGCAGGGTTGTTCTTACGGACACGGGGCATTGTGTCAGTGCCAAACCCAAACTCTGCTTGGGGTGCATTAAAGACTTCATTGGTGACTTATCATATCTGTGGAATCAGCAGAAACCATGGATGACTTTAACCAATTAAAGGCCATTAATTGAGACTCTGAATTAGCTGCTATGGGCAGTGATTTACAGGGATAACACTCAATGAAACTGGAAGTTTTATAAGGCATTTAAAAACAATCATGAGAAACTTGCAAACGTCAGGTGTTTGCAGGAACAAACGGAGCTGCCCTGCAGGAGCTGTGTGAGAAGGCCATGGCACAGCAACACCAGGACTTGGGACTCTGAGGGTGAGGGCTCCATGTCTGGAAAGTGTTGCAAAGTTCAGCATTTACATCCTTTTTCTGTCTTTTAATCTACACGTGGTTGTTGGACCTGACCTGCAAGAAATCCAAGGTTGTACTTCTCCATTTTCTGCATTTTTTGGTTGTCCTTTGGCCTTGGCTCGAGCTGGAGGCTGGGCAACCACTGCCTATGTGGGAACAGTGGCACTGTAGGTCAGGGCACCCTGTACATGAATTCAGGGGTGCTGGAAGCTGGGAATCCCACAGGACACTCCAAAGGATGGGCAATGCCAGCTGCCCTCAGCAATGGCATCCTGCCCCATGCTACCCTGCAGATCCTGGATGGCACCACAACACACACCTGGGCAGTGGGGACTGTGCTAACTCTGATCCACCATGGGCATCACAATCAGGGTGTGTTATCCTGCAGTGCTCTCCCCCTCTCCAGCTCCACAAGACCCAGGTTCCCCATCCTGAACCAGGAATGGGGCTGAGGGGCTCCCCAGGGAGACAGGCAGGAGAGGCAGAGCAGCTCACCTTCCTGGGATGTGCCTAAGGGGAAAACAATGCCCCAACATCTCCCTGCTTGAGCAGGCACATGGGACTAGATCCCAGAATTACGGAATCATGGAATGTCCTGAGTTGGAAGGGATGCACAGGGATCATCAAGTCCAACTCCTGGCCCTGCAGAGACACCCCAGCCATCCCACCCCATCCCTGAGAGCATTGTACAAACACTCCTGGAGCTCTGGCAGCCTTGGGTGGCCATTCCCTGGGAAGACTGGTCAGTACCCCAGCACCCTCTGGGGGAAGAACCTTTCCCTGATATCCAGCCTGAGCCTCTCCTGACACAGCTCCATCCCAGAAAACCTCCCTTGGCCCCTCCCAACCTTCACAATTCCACAATCTGCCATCTCTGAGCTGGGGGTTCGGGGATCCCTCACTCTGTGCGACAACTGATGGCCCCAGTGAGAGGCCCCACATCCCATCTGGTGAGACCCCAGGGCCCTGGCAGCATTCCAGCTTCAAGAGCTTCTGCTCCTTTGTCCCACAGGGTCTGTGGGCCACTGCAGCCCCATCCTGGTCCATAATCCTGTAAATGTGGGCCCTTGCATGACTCTGGTTCCTTGGGATATACATAGGCCAGATGGCCCCAGGACAGCAACCCCAACATCTCTGGTGCTGCCCAGAGCACCCCTGGCTAACAGGAGCTGGCCAGAGCCATGAACAGGCAGTTTCTGTGTGTGGATGCAATGGCAGCACCAGGCTCTGCAATATTTCACCGTGACTTTGCTCTGGGTCTCGAGCAGCCAGAGAACAGCATGAGGCTGCCTCACTCCCAGCACTGCTTTAGCACCAGCACAGCCCAAAACATTGCCCCAGGATTTATCAGCACCTTCTCAGTGCCAAATGCATCCTCCCTCACATCCCACCCCATGGGAGCACCTTGGCATGGGAATGCACTGACAAACCACAAGCTGCAGGTTTGTGCACCCTGGCACAAGTCGGCTGCAGGCTGGGCTCCTCAGCAGTGCTGGGACACCTGTGCTGGACACTGTGGGAGGAGGATTTGTACCCTGGGCTGGCAGCAGCCTCTGGAGCTTTGAACTCCTGCCAGGACATTGGCACCACCCTGGGAAGGGCACAGCCAGAACTCCTGGAGCAGACACTGTACCCGTGAGCTGTGCTCCAGAGAGGTGCTGCACAGGGGACTGCTCCTCAAAGAACCACAGGATGGAGCTGAATCTGGACTCGATGATCCTTGTGGGTCCTTTCCAACGTAGGGAATTCCATGACCCTATGTTCATGTCCTGTGACAGAGATGCTGCTCCTCTGCAGCCTGTCAGGGGATGTTTCACCTCACAGCTCCCTCGAAGATGCCCTGCTAGGGAAAGGCAGAGCTCCCTACCCCTCATACCAAAGGCAGTGCCTTGATCTGGCAGCCAGAGGTGCTGCTGCCCATGGGGACAGTGAGGCCACAGAGCAGAGCTGGAGGACACCAGAGTACTGCAAACATGGAATCACTGAATCACAGAACAGTTTGGGTTGGAAGGGATCTTAGAGCTCATCCTGTTCCACCCCTTGCCATGGGCAGGGACACCTTCCACAGACCAAGTTGTTCAGATCTCCACAATAAAACATTTCAAGGCTGTGAACACCTTTCATGACCCTCTCCAAGCTGCTCCTGGGGTCCCTCACTCTACGCTCAGCAGTGGGGACATTCCCTGCTCTGTTGTGCTACCCCAGACACCCATTTGCACCATGGGTCACTGGCAGGTGAGGACAGCTGCATACAACAGAGTCTTGGAATGTCCTGAACTGGAAGTGACCTATAAGGATCCTATAAGGATCATCCTGTCCAACTCCAGGCCCTGCACAGACATCCCAACAATCCCAGCCTGTGCATCCCTGGGAGCAGTGTCCAAACTCTCCTGGAGCTCTGGAAGCCTTGGGGCTGTGCCCATTCCCTGGGGAGCCTGGGCAGTGCCCCAGCACCCTCTGGGGGAAGAATCTTTCCCTGATCTCCAGCATAAACCTCCCTGACACAGCTCCGGCCCATCCCTCAGCTCCTGTCGCTGCTCACAGAGAGCTGCCCCTCGGGAGGAGCTGCAGCCCCTGGAGAGGAGTCCGAGGCAGAGCTGCTCCCCAGCACCAGCACAGAACCTGTGCCATGCTCTAGCCAACCTCTGCACAACCTCCCGAACCACTGCAACCATCCCATAGCCCGTGCAACACCTGGGATGTTTCCAGCATCCTGGGAGACCCCAGCGAACACCCCAGGCTGCTCTGCCGTGTCCCAGAGCATTGCAGCATCCTGCTCCCACTCTGCCGTTCCCGAGCACGGCAGCAGGACATCGCGAGTGGGACTGCCCGGGCTGGGATGTGCGGGGGCTAGGGGAGGCTCGGGCCGGGCCGGGCCGGGCGCTGGCTCAGCCGCGGTGCCCCGGCGGTGCCAGCGCGCAGCGGGCGCACGGAGGGAGGTGCCGGGCGGTTTCGGGCTCGGCGCAGGGATTCGGTCTGGAGCGGGGCCGGGAGCTGCCGGGACAGGCAGCGCTGTGGGAAGCAGGGAGTGCTCGGATACCCCCGCCCTGGGCGCTGCCAGCCCCAGGGACGGGCAGAGCCGCTGCGGGGCTGCTCTGCGGCACCCGGCACCGGCACGGCCCTGCCTCCGCCTGCCGGAAAAGTTGGGAGAATGGACCTTCAGAGCTTCCAAACGGGGATATTTTTTTCCAAGGCAGACACAGCTGTCTGCCCCTGTCTCCTGTCTCCTGTCGCTATGCATCCGGCAGGCTGGGAATATAATTTGCTGTACCATCACTCAGCCACCCTCCGGATATTTCATGTCCCAGCACTGCCACCCCACCCAGCTCTCCCCTTTGCCCCCCACACCTCGGTTTTGAGGAGGGGGTTGGTGGGGAGCTAGTTGTGCTCCACTAGTGCCTCACTGATTCCCAGCTTCCCAGAACCTTGTTCCACAAAACCTGGTGGTGTGTTGAAGTAGGGAAAATAAATCCTCATCCAAACAGGAGCACAAGGGAGAAACCTGCAGGACACCCCCACATCACAGGCAGGGGATGGGGAGGGAAGGCAGCCCCAGCAAGGGGGGGACACAAAATATCTCACCAAGGGACAAGATCCACCACCCTGGGCATCCTCCTTTCCCCACTGCTCTGGGAGAAGCTTCAGGGATGCTGTTTATCAACAGCATGGGACAGCTTGTCATAATGTAATAGGGCAGAATAACAGTCCTCCAGGACCTCTGCTGCCTTGGGCTGGCTGCCAGTCCAGGTCCAGGTCCAGGTCCAGGTCTAGGTCCAGGTCCAGATCCAGATCCAGATCCAGATCCAGATCCAGACCCACCAGGAACACTGGGGGGTCTGCAGGTGATGTGTCCCCAGGGACAGCATACATGTGACATGCTGCAGATTCCCAGACAGAAGGAAGAGATCTGCCCCTTAAAGTACAGAGAAGCAGCCTCCCCACATGGCTTTATCTCAAGGCTTCATTGCATACTGTCAGTAACATGCAGAGGGGCAAACACAGATGGTCAGAGCCTTTAAGCAGGAGCTGGGAATAGGAATGGAAATGGCCTGGAAGGTGAGTTAGTGACTATTCCATGGGCCAAGAGGCTTGGCAGCAGTGCTCCTGTCCATGGTGTCCCACAGGGCCAGCTCTGACCAGAGAGGAGCAAGGGGGAGTCTGGTACAGCAAAAATAGAACTAAAGCAGCCATGACGAGGATTGCCCCAAAGTGCAGCAGGAAAAGCAACTCAGACCAGTGATTTATCTCACCAAACCTGCCAAGGACTGCAGTTGTGATGATGCTGGGAGGCACACGGACAGCAGCTTGGGGGGTCCTGGGTGGTTGCTGTGACCTCTCACAGCCCGGGGAGCAGGTGGGCAACTCCTCAAGCTGTGCTGAGCCTGTGCTGTGTCCTCTAAGATCAGAGCCTCAGGATGGAGACCACACCTGCACCCCTTCACCACCTCTTTATTTACAGACACAACATCACTGGTGGATGGAGATGAGAACCTCGTGAAGCCTCTGCCCCCTAGAACCCCCATTGCCACAGGCAGGGCTCTGTGCAGCCACTGCAGCTCCTGAGGCTCAGCCTTGTCTCCCCGTGAGCATCTACTTCCATCGGCTGCCCACCATGGTCTTCCCACGGGCACCCTTGGACCTGCAAGGGAAGAGGAGAAGCACATGCAAAAAGGCATCAGTGACCACATAAGGAGGATGAGGTGGGTTCTGTCAGTGGTCTTGCAGCCTTTTCCTGTTGGAAACTGCCCTGGGGACCAAAGATCTTCACAGGCCCCAGGTAAAACCTTGGGACCTGAGTCAAAGTGTCTTGGGACTCTCTGGGAACAAGCTCATGCAGTTGCCAGACGATTCTAAGGACCAGCCATTTCCTTCCCATGTTTCTCCCCACCAGGAATCATTTGGAGAAGAACTGACAAGTTTGCATCTGTGGCTGCAGAGGGATAAAAGCAGCTGCAGCTTCAGGACCCAGCACATCACTCCCCTTAACCAGCACAGGGGCAGCAGGCACTGCTTGGGCACAGGGCAGCACAGAGGAGGAGGAGGAGGAGGACGAGGAGGAAGTTTGGGTGGGCAGTGAGGGCAGTAAAGGACAGTGAAGGGCATTTCTGGCTGCCAGTCCTTGGGACTCCCACATACCTGAGCCCTGCCGCTGCCCTGGGGGGCCCAGTGTCCCTGAAACACACATGGAGGGGAACACACAGAGCACCTGTGCAGGGACACACACACAGAGAGACACACAGAGACACACAGAGACACACAGAGACACACAGAACACCTGTGCAGGGACACACACACACAGAGACACACACAGACACACACAGAGACACAGACACACAGAGAGCACCTGTGCAGGGACACACACACAGAGACACACACACACACACAGCACCTGTGCAGGGACACACACACACACACACACACACACAGAGCACCTGTGCAGGGACTCACACACACACACACACACATACACACACTCACACAGACACACAGAGACACACACACACAGCACCTGTGCAGGGACTCACACACACAGAGACACACAGAGAGCACCTGTGCAGGAACACACACACAGCACCTGTGCAGGGAAACACACATTGCCCTCAGAAATGCCTATACTCACCCTTTGCTGCAGGATCAGACCATGGTGGGGCAGGCGAGAGGAGAGAAGAGAGACTTGGTGTAAACGGGTGGGAGATGCTGGCCCTGACATGGGGTGGGCTGAGCACCTCCCACATGAGGGTGAGGATGGGGCTATGAGAGCACCAGGGTGCTCCTGGGAGTAGGGGTCAAACACCCTCCTCCATACTCCTATGAAGGGTTCCCCAGCCATGTGCAGAGAACATGGGCACAGGGTCAGGTTCCCCTGGCTCTGTGGGCCTGCAGAAATCCCACAGCCCATGAGATGATCCCTGCTAGACAAGCTGGGATCTCCAGCACCTTCCTGAGATGCTGGGCAGAGCCCCTGCAGGGATGGGGTGGCTGGATACTGGAAGGACCCCGCAGGACACAAAGCTTCCCATGCAAAGGTGGGGTCTCCCTGGGGTCCATGCCCAGCTGGGGTCTCTGGGGAGGGGGAAGCTGGTGACAATGGGAGGCCATGGAGGTCTGTCAGGAGCAGAAGGGCAGGGACTGAGGTCCCTGGGACAGACCTGCAGGTCCAGGAACACTGGGCACCAGCAAAATGAGAGGCAGGAGGGGGAAAGAGAGGAGGTGGCTTAGGAAGGGAGATCCATAGGGAGGGAACTGGAAGCTGGAGCTGGAAGGACAGGATGTCAAGGAGGGCTGCACAGTCACTTACACTTTCTGATGGTCACTGATGCGGTTTCGAAGAACATTGATCTGCAAGAAAAAATGGTGGGTGATGAGGTCTGGCAAGAAAGAACTGTAGGTGGATGGTGAGGTCTGACAAGAGGCCCCAGGCTGGGGACAAGGGGTGGGTGAAGATGCATCACTGCTCTCTTTTCCTCAGCAGTTTTTCTGTGGGGTTTAGAATCTCGGAATCGCAGGATGGTTTGGGTTGGAAGGGACCTTTAGGCCCATCTCATTCCACCCCCTGCCATGGGCAGGGACACCTTCCACTGTCCCAGGTTGCTCAGGGCTCCATCCCGCCTGGCCTGTGATGTGTATGTCCTGTGATGGTGCCAGGTACACATCCCCAGGAGCTGGGAGATCACTTGGACACCCCAGCTCATCTCCTGGCTGGGGAGCAGAAGAAGCAGCCAGGAACACAGAGGGTGGACAAATCACAGAGGCCCTGGGGCTCACCTCATATTTCTGCCGCTTGAACTTCTCCTGCAGGTCAAATTTCTCTGCCTCCAGGTCATGGATGTTCTGCCACAGTTCCTTGGCCTTGTCCCTGCAGGAAGAGCTGGCTGGGGACAGTGCAGGGAAGGGCCGTGGCTCCCAGGGAACTCTGCAGGGATGGGGCACTGATACCAACCTCTCACCCGCTCCCTGGGATGGGCTCTGGAGGTGCCCAGATAGGGATGTGTTATCCAGGCAGTGAATCCAGGGACCAGAGCCATGGGGGAGGTCAGTACGTACGGGGACACATTTCCTACCTGTGTGACCCTGGCTCCTCAGGACACACCTGTCCCACCCGTGTGACCCTGGCTCCTCAGCACACACCTGTCCCACCTGTGTGACCCTGGCTCCTCAGGACACACCTGTCCCACCCGTGTGACCCTGGCTCCTCAGGACACACCTGTCCCACCCGTGTGACCCTGGCTCCTCAGGACACACCTGTCCCGCCTGTGTGACCCTGGCTCCTCAGGACACACCTGTCCCACTCGTGGGGCCCTGGCTCCCTCAGGACACACCTATCCCACCTGTGTGACCCTGGCTCCCTCTCATGGTTGGTGCCATCAGTCGCAGCCCAGCCATGGTGGCTGTGCACAGCCTCATAGCCCGTGTCCCCGGTGGGGTGTCACAGCCCATCTCCAGCTGTGCCATCCCCCTCAGCTGGAAGCCCCAGGGAGCCCACCCCAGGGAGCCCACCCCAGCCCAGGATCCTGCTCAGGAGCTGGGACCCAGCACAGGGCTCCTGCCCTGGTCATCCCTCCTGCAGCCTATGCTCACCTCAGCTTGTCCTCGCTGAGGTGGTCGATGTTCAGGGGCTTCCGTCGCTCACTGAGGATCTTTTTCTTCTTTTCTCGCTCTGTTTGTTTCTTCCCACCCTTTTTCTCTGACTAAGGAAACCATCAGTCCACTGAAGAGAAGGAAGTCTGCCCAGCCTTTGCTTTCCCCTATCCCCAGTTCTGTACCCAACACCCTTAGCTTTTGGGACTCCAGAAGCACATAAGGTCCTCGAGGATATTTTGACAATTGTGGACAAGACACCTTGTCCTTGTCCTTGTCCCCATTCCTGTCCCTGTCCCTGAGGCAAGGCTGGAGCTGCACATCTGCAGAGCAGAGATGAGCTCGGGGCAGCTCTGAGCTCCCTTTGGCCCTGTAACCCCTGACCAAGAGCAGTTCCTGCCCTCTCCTGCCTGTAAACCCCACAGCGTCACACGGATGAGCTCAGCTCATGGCCAAGCCCTTCCCAGGAGCAGCAGTGCCTCCATCACAACCCCCTTGGAAGGGTCCCACCTTCTGCATGTAACCCCCAAAGTGCAGCATGTTGGAGAACGCCTTCTTCTTCCGCGCCTCCTCCTCCGCCCTCTTCCGCGCCTCCTCTTCCTCCTTGCGAGCTCTTTCTTCCTGCCAGGATCAGCAGCCGGTCAGCAGTGGATGGACAGATGGACACACAGCTTGTGTCCCCAGAGTCCCCAAGCCCATCCTATTCCCAGAGGACACTCACAGCCATGCGGGCCTGGCGCTCCTTCTCCCGCTCGCTGCGGATCCGCTGCTGCTCTGCCCGCTCCGCTCTCCGCTGCTCCTGCACAGGGAGGAGACCTTGGCTTGGACACCACAGGGAATCTGCATCCTCTCTGTTCCAAGGGACAGATCCCTGACCCCAAGAGCCCTGAGAACCCCAAGGGAGCCTGGGTACAGTGACCCCCAGGAGAAGTGCAACTGCATCAGGCACCACAGCACCACAGTAGCCACACAAGGGGCATCCCAGTGACAGGGAGGGAAGGGCTGGAGCTGTGCCAGGGGAGGGTCAGGCTGGAGATCAGGGAAAGCTTCTTTCCCCAGAGCGTGCTGGGCACTGACCAGACTCCCCAGGGAATGGGCACAGCCCCAAGGCTTCCAGAGCTCCAGGAGCATTTGGACAGCTCTCTCCGGGATACACAAGAGTGGCATTGTTGGGGTGTCTGTGCAGGGCCTGGGGTTGGACTGGATGATCCTGGTGGGTTCCTTCCAGCTCAGGGAATTCTATGGTTTCCAGGCACTGAGGTACAAAATCTGGCTCAACCCTCAGGCTCTGTCCTGCAGGGACAGGGATGTCCCAGGTCTGTCAGGACTGTAGGGAAGGGACAGTGGCTGTGTCCCCACAGGGACAGGGTGGCAGTAGCCATAGAGGGGAAGGCTGAACACATACAATCCTGTCCTTGAGGGACAGGAGCTCCTCTTCCTCCTTCTTCCTGCTCTCAAAGTGGGCTTCGATTAGGGCCTGCAGCTCG
The DNA here is from genome assembly GCA_013400775.1 of Chaetops frenatus. NCBI lineage: Eukaryota > Metazoa > Chordata > Aves > Passeriformes > Picathartidae > Chaetops > Chaetops frenatus. The sequence goes on along the minus strand of VZTR01013610.1, from coordinate 26,402 downwards.
TTCAGGTCCTTTTCCATGCGCTTGCGGTGAATGTCCTGCACCAAACACAAACAGGAGCCTCCAGGAGCTGCCAGACACTGAGGGGGAGTGGCGAGAGGGCATCACCCCCAGGGATGGGTACTGGGGACACAACTTACATCAAAATCCAGTCTCTCGCCGTCTGGGATTTTGGGAGGCACCAGGTTGGGCATGAAGACCCTGCAATGTAAGGGGAGCCAGAGATCAAGGGGGCTGCAGCAGATCTGGGACAGCATGTGCCTTTCACCCATCCCACCCTCTCCTCTGAGCCCTGCAGTCCCGAGGGATGCAGGGTGGAGATAGGGAGTGCAATGCACCCTGCTGGGGATGCCAGCTGGGCAGCCACGGAGGAAGACCTGTGGCATTCCTGGGAAGCACTCCAAGGTGCCCACATGGCTGGAATAACTCTGCAAGCTGCAGACAACGTGGTCAGGGCCCTTTGCCAGGCCCCCTGAGCTGGCTGCCACCCCAGTGCTCCCCCCAAAGGGCACCAAGGAACCACGTGCTGGACACAGGCACAGGCAGCTGGATCCTGTCATCCTCCAGGGGCTTGAAGGAGGGTAGGAGATGCTCAGCAAGGGCACAAAGGGATGAAGGGATGATTGCTGAGGGCAGATCTGCATCCAACACTGCAGCATCCCAGGGGCCCAGGAGGACCCTCCAGGTTTCTGGCAATGGTTCACAGTTCTGCTCCCTTGGGCTCTGTCCCTGGAATGCTGGCACTCCTGGAAATGTGTGCCTCATGCCAGCCATAGCCTGGACTCTATCCCAGGGTGGGATGCACACACACATTTTTGCCACCTGCAGGGTCACAGGACAGCTGAGCTTCTCCCAAGGAACATAAAAAATGCTTCAGAACTGCCTAAAGACCTCATTCTCAGAGTCCCCTTCATGGTCCATGTTTCCCTGTTCCTTTCTCTCCCTTTTTCTGTCCATGTTCCAGTCCCACCCTGTTTCCATGCTCTGGAGGCTCCCTGTGCCCTGCCCTTTATGGACCAGGCTCTGTCACACAGACCCTTTACCCTGGCACAGCTCAGACCTTGCCCCAGGGAAAACCCTGCCACACTTACTTGGGTTTTGGCTTTGATTCACCTGCAGGTCCCAGGAGCAGGACAGAAAGACAAGGTCAGTGTCACCGAGGGGTTTCCTGTCACACCCTGACCCAACCCCCACCCCAAGCCAAGCCCTCCCGTTCTTCCAGCAGCAAGGTCTTGGCAGGGATCATCCCCCAGCAGTGAGGTGCCAGCCCTGTGCTGAGGACACATTGTGCCCGAGGCACAGCTGGTACCCCCAGCCAGGCAGAAGGAATGAGGGTGATACTTCACCTTCCCCAGGCTCCTGCTCTCGGTCTCCCTCTCCACCTGTGGAAAACATGATGCTTTGTGTCCCCATGGCCAGTCCTGCCCAGGGACACTGTGGAGTGGCTGTCCCCTTTGTCCCATGCTTGTCCCCAGTGCAAACCCCAGCTCCACCCCTGCAGGATGAACGAGGGGAGAGCAGGCCCCCGAGGGACATCCCTCACTCACAGCGGGGCCAGGAGAGTCCCAAGTCCTCTCCAGGAGGAACCCAGACAAGTTTTGCAGGAGCTCAGGCTGCAGAAGCAGCAGTGCCATGCTCTCCTGCTGTATTTTGGGTGAATTTCTGCCCAAGGTAGCACAAATCCATCCCTCCTGCTGCCCCTGTCCTGCTGGGGGATGTGGCCAGGGCAGCTCTGCCTGATTTACCACAGATCGTGCCTTCAGCAGCAAATGAATTCAGCACCAAAACCCCATTACAAGGACCCAGTGTCTCAGGGGACTGGGATCAGGACTGGAATGGCCAAACCCTTCTCTCCTCTGCTCCTGCTTTACCATCTCCTGCTGCTTTCGTTTCATCTTCTTGTTCTGTTTAAAAGCAATGGGAGAACATGAGCACCCTTGGGTGAGGGCAGTCACATCCCCCAGCACAGAGAGATCCCAGCAACCTGGCTCAGGGTCACAGCTGGGACCTGGACCTGCCCCAGCAGCAGTGACAGTATAGGGTCACACACCAGGCCACCCCCTATGCCCCAAAGCCACCTCATGAAATCCAGTGCTCTCCTGATGATTAGACACACATCAGAGCTCAATCCCAGCTCCAGAAACCCCCTCTAAGGCAATGGAGCCCTTGGTGAAACAGGCTTGGCCCATTTTTGGCATTATCCCAGAGGGCTGGACACAGCTACCAGCAGCAACCACCACTGTCCTCATTGTAGGGCCCAGGCAGAGCAGGGAAGGGCATCCCAGTTTGACACCCCCTTACTGGTCACCAGATGTGGGGGACAGCTGTCCCTGTGTGCTGATGTCCCCCTGTCACAGCCCTGCTGGGACATCCCAGCCCCCACCTGGCACCCCCTGGAGCACAGCAAGGCCCAGCCAAGCCACGGGAGCTCCCTGGCACAGCCTTCACTCACCTTCTTCTGCCTTGGTTTCTTCGGTCTCCTCCTCTGCCTCCTCTACCTGCTCGTCCTGACCTGTGGAATAACGGGCGGGGTGAGTCCAGCAGTGCCATTCCCTGGCTCCCTGCAGCTCCTGCTTTGGGATATCTGTGGCACAGAACTGAGAGACCTGGAGGAGCCGCAGCCACAGGAAACAAACAGCAGCTGGGGAAGCAAAGGGCTCTGCTCTAACCTCACCCAAGGGCTGCTCTGTGCTCGCCAGGGCAAAACCCGCTAAAATAAATGAAATTAATGGATTTATGGCTATCTCCTGGCTTGTCCCTCATTCCCTCTCATGCTGCCATTCCCCTCACACCCCAGGAAGGGAGGGGGGGTTCCTATTGCTCTTCTCTAGCAGTGAACTCCAGGAGTGGCTGAGGATGCGCCTTCGGCACTTTCCCACTCGCCTTTGGGGCACTGCTGGAGCCTTTTCCCACTGGAGGGAGCAGTGTCCCCACAGGATTCCTCTGCTGGAGCCAGAGTGATGCAGTGCCCACAGGCCCTGGGGACACTTGTGGTGCCACAACCAGACAGAAGGGAAGGAAAAGAAGACAGCAAAGACAGCAAACCATGGCTGGCAGATATAAGAGACAAGGCACCGGCAGAGGATGGACATAGAGCACAGAGGGCATGGGTGGAGTGCAGGAAGAAGAGAGAGAAGTGGAAGAATGAAAGAAAACCATTCCCCAACCAGGGAGAGGCAGAATACATCGACCCACGACTTTTCCCAAGAGCAGAGAGAGGAAATAATGAAAGGTGCAATAACTACCGTCATCTTCCTCTATCCATTCTTCCTCTTCTGAGCCAGGGAGGAGGGAAGGAATAAGCACAGGGATTAGTTGGGTGCCACAGAATTTTTACATGTGTGAGATAAGGACTTGAGCACAGCAGGGGCTTCCTCCTGCACCTGGCTTTGCATTTACACTCAAGGTGCTTTGCCTGGCAGTGCCCTGGAGCAGCCAGAGGCTCAGCACAGCCCAGCCCCACAGCCCAGCCCCACAGCCCAGCCCAGCCCAGCCCAGCTCAGCCCAGCCCAGCTCCTGTGCTGGGGTTGTGTCTCCATCGGGCTGAGGCAGGTGGAAGTTTGAGTTTGGGCATGACTGCCACACGTTGAGCAGAGGCTCCAGCTCCTGTTGGGATATTGGGATCACACCTCTGCCAACACCCATGTCCAGCATTGCCAGCCCTGGTTTGAGGCAAGGGATCACTGACAAAAGAGATCCTGAGAAAATTCAGATTGGTTTTGATCCTAGTGATGTTTCAGGTGCGAGCATCTCAAACATGGTCACATCTGCCTTTCCTGGACATGATTTGCCCATTGCAGCCCAGGAGCTGACCCCCAACCCCCCCAGCAAAACACTGAAGCCCCAGCACTTGGTTCTTGGTCCTCGCAGGTGCAGCTCTTACCTTCCTCCACGCACTCCTCTTCACAGAGTACACAGGGCATGAACAGAGAGAAGGGAAAGAAGCCTCTGGTTATTGGAGTTGCTCTAATCAGTTTTTGGCCTCAGGGCAGGTGCAGGTGCTCCATGTCCTCTTACCTTCCTGCTCCCTGCAAAGCACAACAGGAATTTACAGAGTCACATTGAGTTGCTGGGATGGGGCCCATGTGCATATCAGTGAGGGTGAGGGGAATTCGGGATTTCCTCAAGGCTGGCTCCTCTTTCTCATAGGACAGGGCTAGGGCTGCTGGGCAGCTGCTGTGTGGGTGGCTGTCAGGTGGCAGTGAGGACAGGGACAAGGCCCAGGTCACCCTCCAGGCTGTGGAGAGCAGGAACTGAAGGTCTGGACTGGCACATCTACAGTGGTCAGGGCACCCCACCAATTTGCAGCTTAAGAAGATGAATGACCTTGGTCTGTAATCCCAGAAATGGGCATCTCACATCCCACGTTTGCCCCCAAGTCCTTCCCTGACTTGTGGGGGAGATGCACAGCCCGTCCCAGGTGTGCCCAGGGGACAGACTGGTGACACACGAGTCTGGTGTGGCCCTGAAACACCAGAAGATTCAGGTCCTCTTTCTCTGCTGGTGAATGAGAAGTGGGAGCTGTGTTTGGAGTCACACCTATAACCCCAACCCCATCTCTCCAGGATGTGCCTCCTGGCCCAGCAGCCTCCATCAGCAGAAGCTGCTTTCAAATCTGGGCCCTGGAGAGTGATGCTCTGGGGGCAGCAGGACTCCATCAGCAACAGATTGGTGGCCTCAGGTTTTGCTATCTCAGTCTCACAGATTCAGACTGCAGCATTTTTAATATAGGAACCATCCTTGTCCCATCCATGGTTCTGAATACAGGTCCCAACACAAATTCCCACTGCTGGGGTCAGGCACTGCCAAGGCAGAGGGGCACAGGCTGGGGATCCATGGTGGGTGCTGGGGTAACAACAAGAGCCCTTCCAAGCAATGCTGCAGTGGGAAAATGGAAAGGGGGAGAAAGGAAGGGTTTAAAACCACCCCACTTACTGCTCATACTCCTCGGTGACCTCCTGCGTGTCTGACATCCCTGGTTCTCTGGGAGAGTTCAAGGCAGATTGGAAAAAGTGAGGGTTAGAAGTGAGATAAGGGCCAGCTCAGTCTGTGCCTCAGCACCAGGACAGGGGCACAGAGATGCTGCTCCTCTCCAAAGCACTTGGAGCTTCCAGCTGTCACCAGCCAGGCTGTGACAGCGTTATCTCAGCAGAGATAAGGCTCTCGCCCCTCTCCTGTCCCAGGATCACAGGTTGCCCAAAGCAGGAGGCAGGAGATTGAACACAGCCTCCTGCCACACCGATAACTCTGTCAGGAGCCATGGCCAGGGCTCTCACCCCCCCCCCGGCCAGGCCCTCTCAGGGGCTGTGTTTGCTCAGGGGGCAGGAAAATCACCCCATTGCAGCACTCAGCTTGTTTTGCTTCCTGATTATTCTTAGCTCAGGGATGACCCCTTCTCTCAGATTTACAGCCCTGCACCAGGCACAGCATAAGACCTAAGCAAACCCTCCCAGCCCAGCCCCCCAAGTGCAGAACTGCTGGGAAAGGGGCAGCCTGGGCTCAGCAGGAGCATTTTTCCCCTGTTAGTTAAAAGGAATAATTCACAGCCTGGTTTAGTAATTTAGCCCTGGTTTTAGGGCTAAAACCTCTGCAGAAACAGCCTTTAATCTTCCTGGCACGCCTCGCCCCCAGCTGTGCTCAGGAGGCTTTGCTCATCATCTCACCTCATTTCACCTTCACCCAGCACTGCACTGTAAGATCTGCACCCACCAGCCCCATCCCTGGGCATCCTGGAGCAGCCCAGAGCCCCCAAGCCCAGCCCAGCTCTGTCCCCTGCTTGTGCCAGCCCTCAGCAGGGCTGAGATGCCACAGGACGAATAAGGCAGCTCTGGAAATAACTTTCATGTGCTGAACCACCTGTTACCAGAGCAGCAAGGCTTCCCTGCTCCTGCTGCCCAGAGTCTGGGAACAAGTGCTTCTGTCTACATCTGTCGAGCATTTATTACCCAGGATGGGTAAGACAGGCCTCAGGAGCGCTTATTCAAGATGCTGGATCCAGGGTTGGAATGCTCAGGCACGGGAAAGGGGCATTCCAGGAGGGGAATCTGGACATAACCATGGCTCCAGAGGGTCTCTAATCTCACTGTGACTCACAAGGTGCTTTTTGGAGACAAATAAAATCAGAACTCGGCCTCCTGTACCCTGGGGTCACTGCCTGCTCCTGCCACCACTGTTTCCTTTCCTGCAATGAATCCAGGGCTTGGCTCTAAGCACCCCCTCCAGCACCATCCCCAGGATCTCTGCTTCCCCACAAACATCAATTCCCACTCTTCTCACAGGCTCAGCATGGTCCTGATGCCCTAAGTCTGGCCAAATAATTTGTGTGGCTTCTGAGCAGCCAAGGCTCCCCATCATCATCTCATGACACGGGATAGGAGGGTCCCTGGTCCCAACAGTGGGAAAGCTTCTTCCTACATTCTCATTACCCTCCTCCCTCAGACACTGGGAGATGCCACAGAACTGAGGGAACAGCAACAAATCTGGTACTCTTAAGAGGGTACACAAGAGAAAAAGTGGCTCAAGGAAATATTTATGCATCCTCTGCACAGAAATACATAAACCTTCCCATTAAAGCTTGGAAATTTTGATTTGGTAGAATTAGCAGATCCCAGCAGGCATTAGAGAGTTAAAGAGGAAATATTGCACTGACTACAAAAAATCTCCCAGAATTTGCTGTGTATTAAACAATCCAGATACTCCTCACACTCCTTGAAATCCTCCTCTCCTTTTGCTCAGGGCTGGCTGCTCACAGCTCTGGGGCTGAGTTTGTCCTCCACAGTTCTCAATCTCTGCTTTCCTCCAGGCTGCTCAGACATGGAGCTTTCCTTTCCCACCGTTTACTCCAGGAATGGGTCATGTCCCTGCTCCAGTCCTGCTTGGCAGGGTCAGACCAGACACAAGAGCATCCCATCCCTAACCCACCCCCTGGGCTGCCAGAGAGCCAGGGCCAGGCTGGCCGTGGGCATCACATCCCTGCTGTCCCCTGCAGAGTCACAGGGAACGGGGATCGGGGAGATTGCCCCGGAACCAGGGCAGACAAAATCCACCTGAGCCACCTGGGTACCCATCAAGGTGGATCAAAAGACAAATTGCAAATACAACCTGCTGGAGAGGGTCCTGATGCTTTATGCATGGGAATGCCTCCATGGCATAAAACACCCCAGAGAGAGCGGCCGGGGGACACCCTGAACCCTGAGCCGATTCCCTCCCGGGTCTGGATCCAGCGCACCCCAGCCCGGGAGGGGCAGGCGCCGCCCCAGCCGTACCTGTGCGCCGGTGATGCCGGGGAGCGCGGGGGAGCCGGCGGGGTCTGGGAAAGGCTCTTTGGGGCAGGAGGCTTTAAGGGGGCTCCAGAGCCCACCCCGGGGCGGGCAGCGCCGCAGGAATGTGCCCGGCGCCCAGTGAGGAATGCAACACTTGTGAGCTGCTATTTCGGCAGCCGTGGCCCTGGCCCCCTCCGCCGCTCCCCCTTACCCCCCAGGAGCCCATATAAGCCCAAGCTATTGTGTGGCCTCAGAGATTTGCTATTTTAAACCCTCCGGACAGAGATATGTGAGTGCCCGAGGGGCTGACACAAGCCAGCCCAGCTGTCACTGGGGCCGGGACGCTGATAAGGCAGCGCTGTCACCAGTGCAGGAGCAGACCCAGCCCAGCAGCTCCGACCCGGCTCCCTCAGCCGCTGCTCCGAGCTTGGGATGCTGCAATGAGAAGGGAAGAGCCTGGTTTTAACACCCCAGGACACACTTGTTTCGGATTTCTCCCTATTTTGCCCTTGTTAGGAGAAGGGAAGGGAACAGTTTTCAGTCTCAGTGCAGCAGTAGGTGACCAGGAGTGTCTTAGAAAGAGAAACTTTTATTAGAAAAAAAAAAAAAAGCACAGAGAAACGCAAGTCCTTTCCCAAGCCCAACAAGCAGGATCAGCTCCAAGGGCAGCAGCAGATTCCCACACCGAATTTGTCACCGCAGTGGTTGCTCAAGGCACAACCCAAACCCAAAGAATGGCCCCAATAGGAAGATTTGAGCCCTTTGCCCATGGCACCCTAAAGCCACCCCAACGGTCTCTGGAGAGCATCCCCCATCCCTGCTGGGTGGGCTCAGCAGCTCAGGGAATGCGGGATCAGGGGCTGCATGGCAAAGGGCCCAGGAGGAAAGGCAAGAGGGAAATGGGGCCCAGCACAGTGCACTCAGCTCCATGAAACCCCCAAAACACAGCCGTTGGCCATGGCCAGGGCCAGCCCACCCTCCCTGGATCACTGAATGAAGGGTCACTGCTTGCAGGGGCAGGGGATGGCAGGGACAAGGACAAGTCTCTGGTACAGCTGCGTGTGGAGGGAAAGACCAGGGCCGAGTCCCCTCTTCTTCCATCTCTGAGTACTTGTGTGACTTCAGGAACATCAGTCTCTGGTTGGGTCACTCTGGCAGTGACAGCCCGGCAGGAGGGTGACACCAGCCTGCCTGACCTGCCCCAGGCAGCCGGGATGGACGTGGTCCATGGATGTGCAGCTGGAAATCCCTTGGCCAGGCAGGTTCTCATCCCACTGACATCTTCCAACTTCCAGGGAGCCATGTGGGGGATCCCCTTTGCCAGGGCAGTTCTGGGGCACAGGTAGAGATCAGGAACAGAACAGCAAAATGTGGTGGGCAAACAAGGAAGGAGTTTGCCTTTAGCATCTGCAGGGAGCCTGCACGCCTGGACGGCCCCAGACAGGCAGTGAGTGGGGACTGGGGGCACAGGGAGACTCTTCCAGGCTTCTTCCTTCCCATCCCACAAGCAGAGGACCCCATGACCTGGGCTGCACCCGTACGTGGCACAGGGGACTTGTGGCAGTGGCTGCTGGACGGTTGGGTAGGGACGGGCTTTGATCTTCGGAGCAAACCAGTTTTTCCCAGATGTATTACTGCAACTGGAAAAGAAAGTGGGAACCACTGAGGCTGTGCCTGAGGCTGCAACCCCCCCAGAGGCAGTTGCTTCAACCAGAACCATGGCTGTCCCTAGCAGGGGATGGGGCAGGCAGGCATCCCCTAAATTCCATCACAGGCTACTTCCCTTCTCCTCCCAGACCAGAGGCCTTCTCTCCCTTACAGATGCCTTCAGTTGTCCCCTCCTGCTGACTCCCCCAAATCACAGCCTGATGACACCCATGTCCCCTCTCCCCCCCATATCCTGGCTCTGTCCCTGCCTCAGAGGTTGCACCAGGTTTCAGAGCAGCTCCATAACTACCTTGGTGTCTCCAGAGGTGTCTCCAGACTGCTTTATCCAGACATCTCGCTGTGCCAGGCTGTTGATTCTCCGGATTGCCTGCAAACAGGAGAGTCAGAAGTGAGAGGAGAAAGTCTTCCCCATGCATTGTGTGCAGCGTTGCCTTGGTCTGACTGCATCTGAACCTTGAAGCACACACCACCCTGGTAAAACCAGCCAGCCTTGGGATCCTGCACCTGGGAGACCCTGAAAGCCAAGTGCAGCTCCAGCCACAGAAGTGAACCAGATGCTATTAAAGAAAAACTGATCAAGGAGCTGCAGGCTTTCCCCAGGAGTGACCCCAGCAAACCCTTTCCTAGCAGAGCTGCCTGGCAAAGACATGTCTGGGCAGTGTTGATTTCCCAGCCAAGACTGGACTCACCTTCCCTAGCTGCAGGGCTGGGCTGGAGCTGCACCTCCTGGGCCAGGTGGCTGCAGGAAGCTCTGCCACAAGCAGTGGCCAAAGCCCTCCCTGTTGTGAGCACTGAGACCTGGCCAGGACCTGCTGAGCCCCTCCTTTCCAAGAACACCAAACCACCCTGGGCCCAAAGGCTCTCTTATCCCTCTCCTGCACATGTCCAGGGAGTAGCCACTGTGGCCAAGTGATGACCCCCGAGTCCCTGTTGGGGGTTAGGTTTTCTTTCCTTTTGTTCCTTTTTACATATAGAATTTTTTTCCCATAAGTTGCTAGGAAACACTAACGGCTGGGTACTTAAGAAGAACAAAAGAAGTGGCCAAGCTCAGGGGAGATATCTCGAGAATTGTTCTGGTAAAAGGTGGGGCTGGAGCAGCTGCTGGCTCTCTCGCTCTCGGCTTCGCAGGAGGATGCTCGGAGGTGCTGCTTGGGGACAGGAATTCTCTGCTGCCGCTGGACCCCTGCCCAGAGCTGCTTCTTCTGCCGTGCGTGAGCCTCTGCTTGTGAGAGCAGCCACTGAGCTGGAGGTACCTAATTAACACCTACCTCACTAAAGGGGGGCCTATTGCCATCTGCTGGGGTGCCTGGGATCCTGAGCTCGCCCCTCCCTGCCCTGCGNAGCGCCCCCCGCGCCCCCCGCCGGCTGTGGCCGGAACTGCACCAAAAGGGGAAAGCGCCTGCAGGCCAGGAGGCTGTGACCAGGATCCTGCTTCTGTTTGTTGGTCATGCTGTAGCAGTTGTTGTTTGCTTGCTTTATTATAAATACTAGTAAAGAACTGTTATTCCTATTCCCATCTCTTTGCCTGAGAGTCCCATAATTTCAAAATCACAATAATTCGGAGGGAAAGGGTTTACATTTTCCATTCCAAGGGAGGCTCCTGCATTCCTTAGCAGATGCCTGTCCTTCAAACCACCACAGTCCCCTTAGCTGGGCACTTTGCACCCATAGCCACAAGACCCCTTATTTTTGGCACTGTTTTCATGTGAGGGTGCAGATGACCCCAGACCCCTCATGCACCAGGGCCTCTCCAAGCACACACAGGTCTCCAAGGCCCTCAGAGCTGAAGAGCCACACAGCTCCTCTCCCACTGAGCTGCTCATCCTGACAGAGGAGATGGGATGGCAGAGATGGGATCATGCTGGAGTGGCAGGGTCAGGTACCCCTGCGTGTCCTGGGACATGAACACAGCTGGCTCCTGCTCCCTCCTCACCCCACCAAGGGCTGAAATCAGCTGTCTTAGGAATTCTGGGCTCACAGTCAGGACACGGCAACAAGTAGAGCCCTGAGATCTCATCATGGTGGCCCTGCAGCTCTGAGACCTCCAGACCTGGCTAAACTGCTCTCAAACCCTTTCATAGGTTCAGCCAAGGGTTCATCCACTCTTCAATCCCGCCCCCAGGTGCAGCACCATATGCTGTGAGACTGCCATGTCTCAGAGCTCTCACTTGAGGTTTACACAAGCTGGTACCTTGCTGTTTTCCTCCTTGGCAGACTCCTGAGCTCGGCTGATCCAAACATTAATGCGGGATGTCACTGATCCTGGGATCTTCAGATTGTCCTGTGTCACAGAGAAGGACACCAGGGTTACAGCAGTAGCTCTCCCACTGCATGAATGTAACCGAGCCCAGTCCCCAGGGCACAGGGAGACTGAGTGGAACTGCAACAGGCAGAGCCCAGCCCCACACACTGGCTCCATCCCAGCTCCTCAGATTCCAGCAACCCACACAGTGCTGGGGCAGTTCCTGTGCCCAAACCCAGCCCTGGCACCCAGCTCCCACCAATCCCTGCAGCAGCCTGCCAGACTGAGCCTGGTATCCGAAGAAGGGAAGATTTGCCCCAAAGCTGGTGCCTGCCCCAGCACAGGACCCAGTGGGAAGTCCCCACTCAGTGCAGCTCGTGCCTCACCTTCCTGAGAGCCGCTGGCTCCACCTTGCTGGGAGCGCTCCCCTCGAAGAAATTGCGCTTGCTCGCCACCCCCTCCGAGGAGAGCAGGCGACTCTTCTGGACAGGAACAGAGGATTTCCCCCCCTCCGAGCGCTGGGGGAGAGAGAGGCATCAGCAGGGCTGCGCTGCACCCCAAGGGGTGAAAAGCAAAGTCCAGCTTCTGGGTCACACCCTGAGCCCCTTGGGGTCTGCTCCTCCCCTGCCCATCACCAGCTCACAGCCTTGGGTACTGCTTCCCCTAATGGGCCACACAGCATCCCCTGACCCCCTCCAAAGATCCCTGCCCCTAAAACCCTGAGGCCAATCCCTTTTCCTGCCTGGGACTATCTCCTTCTTCCCCATCAGCTCTGGTATTTGGTGCAGCCCAGGCCCTTCCCACTCGGCTCCAGGCCACCCCTCTCTGTCCCTCCACACATCCCTCCCACCCCAGCCTGCCCAACCAAGGGCCTTTGGTACCTGCACAGCTGAGTTGTACTTTTCCAGCTTCTCACCAATGGTGCTGTTGCTCCCTGGGACCCTCAGACTTGCACTGGTGAAGGAGAGGGAAGAGATGAAATCAGCCCCCTCAGTATCTCCTGGGACTCAGCCCATGGTCCTGAGGAGCTGCACTTGGCAGGAGAAGGGCCCATCCCGCCCAGGCACTCCTGCATCTATCTGCCAGGTGAATCAAGCAGTTCATTCCCTGCTGGTGACTGAGGTCTCTGGGTGTCATGACCTTTCCAGGGCCACACTGAACATTGAAATATCTCAGAACTCCTCAGCCTGTCCTGGGTTCAGCTCTGCCAGCTCTGAACTGCTTCACCCCCAATGTCAGTGTGGCTCTGTCTACAGCATGCACCTGCCCATGGAGGTGTGGAGGATCCCTTGATCTGGTCACCAAAACCAGGTCAGCTTGCTCATGGACCTGTTTTGATGTCTCCATGAATGGGACCTGTACAGACACAAGCACCAACATGGAACTATATTACTCAGGAGACAGTGGGGGCTTGCTGGGGGATATTGGAGCCACCTGGGAGAGTGGAGGATGTTCCTGCCCATGGCAGGGGTTGTAACAAGATCTTTAGGGTCCCTTGGAACCCAAACCTTTCTGTGATTACAGGATCTCATTCAGATTCAAGCTGCACATTGGACATTGTCCTGTCCCCCGCCAAGCATCACTGCCTGCCCAGCCCAGCAACCCGGGGACCAATGTCCAGCAGATCTGTGCATATCTGTGCCAGGCCTGTTAGGCCCCATCACCTCCTCCTCCCTTGGAAAACAAAGGATGGCAATTCCTGCCAGCAGGACCAAAAAAAAAAAGCAACACGAGAGGTGCTGACCTCCTTGTGAGAGGGCTTTGGGTCTCTTCTTTCTGCTTCCTGGAGATAATCTGGAAGACACAAGAAGAAGAGATCTTGCAGTGAACTTTGGTTATCCAAGATAAGCATGGGAGACATTATGCCACTGATCTCCCACAGAAAAGCTCCATTTGCACCCACACCAGAGCTTATCTCATATCTCAAAGCTCCCCAGACTAAAGACACTTTACAGTCATAACAGTTTTATTCCCAATAAAGCCTCATGGAAGTCAATCAAGCTTAGCCAGTCAGCCCTGACTCACAGCAGGGAGGATCTTGACAGTTCTTGGTTTTCCCAGCCTCTCCAATCACTTTATTCCACACATCTGTTTTGAAATGGAATATATTCTCAGACTATAACATGGGATGAGAGGGAGGATGAATGCTATTTTTATCCTAAGCTTTCAGATAAGACTGGAAAGGCTGGAAGGTGGATGGTAATTCCTGTGGCTCTGGAAATTCAGAGGACAATGAGCTCCCCATTTTCTCATCACTTCCCATGAGTTTTCTGGCCAGCACAAGGTGTATGAATTGGATATGTTCATCCTCACACACTTTTGGTCAGACACGGAGAAGGAAAATGGGATGGGGGAAGCAGAACTGCAGTGCCCAGACCAAGGGTAAATTTTGAACACACTTCTGTGAACAGGCTCTGCCCACATAATTTAGAGGCCAAAGCAATCTTTCCTTCCCCCTAACCTCCACTGTCTCAATGGAATCCTTTCCCCAGCTGCTTTAGCTCTTACCCGAAAGGAGACAGTTCTTGGGCTGGCCCGTTGGATGGAGCTGCTGAAGGTGACGTGAGTTGGAGAAGGGTCTGGATTTTCTGCAGGTTCATCTCGGGGAGGGGACAGCTGGATTACCTGCTTTGAGGGGTGCCTGGATGGCTGCCGAGGAAAAAGGAGACATCAGATGCATCCCTGCAGAGTCTGCAGAGAAGACTGAGGTGCAGGAGCTGAGCAGTCATGGTGGCAAGTAGGTTGGAGGCAGGAGTTTGAGATCAAAATCCTCCAAACCTTTCCTGTCTCAGTTGGGCATGAAAAGTCCCAAACAGCCCTTCAGTGCCACCATGACGGCAATCAGAGGGACTTGCTGGAGAAGGTGATCAGGACAGTGCAGGCCAGGGAGGGGAAGGAGGGGAAGGGAGGAGGTGGGACCCACGTGGTTTGCAGCTCTCAGAAAAACCTTCCCCAAAATCCTTCAGCTCCCATTTCCCTCCTGGTACTTTTGCACTGTCCCTCTCTCTGGTCCTCACAGCACCCAGGCCCTCTCCTCCCAAGGCCTGGTACCCCATCCATTCCTGCTCACCTGCTGCTCTAGAGATGAGGTCACAGCCAAGGTTTTCTCCTCTGTGCTGCGGTTTCCCACCCTGGTGAGGATCTTCACCTCTCGGAGCCGGCAGCTTCCTACCTCTGGCGGCTCCTTTGTCTCCTTCTTCTGCTCCCCTTGAGTCCACACTCCTTGGTCTTTGTCCTGGAGCCGTGCCCTCATCACCACCTTCCTCTCAGAGGCTGGCTCCAGGTTCTTGTCTCCTGCCGGGTCCCGTCTGCCCTTGGCCGCCTCCTGAGCCTGCTCTGCAGCCTGGCTGCTCTCCTGCCTCCCGCGGGGCTGTGGCCCTGCCTCTGGGCAGCTTTCTCCCACCCTTGGCTCCTTCTGCTCCTTCTCCTGCCTCAGTTTTTCGGACATGGGTGAGATGCACTTCGTCCTTTTCCCTTCTTGTGTCGTCAGCACCTCCGAGACCTTTCGCTCCTCCTCACCCTCCGGAGACTGCGGCTTCACCAGGGACAGAGGTCTAGGGACAGGAACAACATGGGATGACAACCTCAGCATCTGGGGCTAGAGGGATGCATTTCATGCTGCAAGTGAGGCAAAAGGCTCTGGAGAGGGACATAAAAATCCCACCAACATCCTGGAGTGCTCCCTGCAGACCAGGGCTTGCAGCCACACTCATCCCCATCACCCCAGCTCAGCTGTCTGAGAAAAAGTTTAGATTAATTTTTTTTTTCCTTTTTGTCATAGAAATGAAGCATTTCTGTAGCCATGTCCCAGGACATCTGCACCCACCAAGTCCTGTGCCAAGGAGATCAAGGCTCAGGACAGTCTACTGGGTCTGCTGCTGGATAAGAAGTGTGGCTGTGACTCCTCACTGGATTAGGAAAAATCCCACCAACTTTAAGTGGGAAGTGTCAGTTAGAAGCCAATCTGCTCTGGCAGGTCCACCCACACAACCTGGGAAAAGCTGTTTCCCTTCCTTTCCCTGAGCAAACAGACACAAAGTCTGGGAAGGGGCAGAAGGACACCTGGCAGGCTGTCTTCACACTCCCAGGATTGGGAAGAAGATGGGATAACATCTGCCCTCCTCCTGGATTGCAATCACCACATGGCCAGCCTGTGTCAGCACCAAGGAAGAAGGACTTGTGCTTTCCATCTGGTTAATTTTAGTCATGTCCAGTCCCCCATCCACCCCATATCCAACCCAAGCATCCTAACTCCATCCTGGCTTAAACACAGAAACACCTCTGGAGTGGGAGTCTCACTGTGGACACAAGCCACCTAAATACCGGACAATTCCAGGATCAATTTAGAGAGTGGGTCAGGCTGTATAAGGGCAGCCTGGTCCCAGAGCACCTCCAAATCCCAGCTCCCAGCAGCCAGGGACCTTGGAGAGCCCTTGGGTCACATCCCCCCTTCAGCAAAGGTCCCACAGCATCACTGTGAGGTTCAGAGGGGCAGCACAGCCAGCCAGACTCTGCCTGCTCTGCTCTCCTGCCCTGCAGAGCTGGGCACCCCTTACCTGCTGCAGATCCCACCTGGGCACGGCCAGCACCAACCTGACCTCAGCCCTGGCAGCAGCCCTCCCTCAGCACTCCTGCTCCTGTGCCATGGAGAGCCCACCCAAGACACCCCTGCCTCATGCTCCTCCTGGGAGCCCATCCCTCCTGCCAAAGGCTGTTGGTTAGAGCACAGCTCTTTCCACAGCTGAGCCCTCCCTCAGCCAGGAGTGATTCCCACCAACTGCAGCAGCAGCTGCCAGGGCTCAGTGTCAGGAGCGAGGCCAATGCCAGCAGGACCTTAAAGACCTGCTGGAAGCTGGGCTGGTGTCTTTGACAGGGCTGGCAGGTTCCTCATCCGTGGATGTGGAGGACAGCAGGTTCCGGTGCCTTCGCCGGCGCTCTCTTTGCTGCTCTTCCTCATCCTCCAGGGTCCTCTGCCTGGCCAGGCTGTTCAGGAGGAAACACAAGGACATGGGGAGGCTGTGTCCTGCATGAGGAACCTGAAGTCCTCGTGCCAGACAAGAAAGGAGCTGCAACACTCTGGGCAAGGCCAAGGGGCTGACAGAAATCACCTTGCTGGAGGAGAGCGATGCCAGTACGAGTCAAGCATCCCAAAGTGCTCTCACTCCACCTAGTTGATGCAGGCCCTTCCCAAAGCAAGCACTTGATGTCCCAACTCCTATTTGCTCCTGCTGGAGGGAGCACTCATTTCAAAGGAATCCCTATATTAAGCAAACCTTCCAGGAGAAGGATATTGAACCTGTAACTCAGCAAGGACCAGGACCCTTGAGCTACCACACAGACCTCAACCACACAAACTGGAAGGGTAATCACTATGGCACAAGATTTTAGCCTGAAAACAAGTTGTGGTGATGGCAATTTAATTTTTATAGAGCAAAAAGCCTCAGATGCAAAACTATTGGAGGCTGAAGGCAACTGCTGAGAGGCTCTGCCTGGGGATGGGGCTAGTAGGGCTCCTCTTCCCCTCTGCATGTGCCTGGACTGGGAATTGTTTGTAATCACAGACTGAGTCAAAAAGACAAGGTTTGAAATAATCTTTGAGCATTTTATTTTGCACAAGCCAAATTTCTTGTTGTTGCTTATTTGGGTTTTTTCGGGTTTTTGCTTGTTTCTTGTTTGTTTGGTTGGTTTGGACTTTTTTGTGGGGTTTTTTTTGTTTTGTTTTGGTTTGGTTTTTTGGGGGTTTTTTGGTTGTGGGGTTTTTTTTGTTTGTTTTGGGGGTTTTTGGGGGTTTGTTTGTTTGTTTGTTTGTTTTTTGTGGGGTTTTTTTTTTTTTGTTTTGGTTTGTTTTTTTTGTTTTTTTTTTTTTTTTTTTTTGGTTGTTGTTTTTTGGGGGTTTTTTTGGTTGTTGTTGGTTTGTTTGGTTGTTTTGTTTTGTTTTTTGCGTGTGGTTTGTTGTTGTTGTTGTTGTTTGTTTGTTTTGTTTTTAAATAAAACGCCACTCAGAACAAAAAGTTGGAAAACACCAGCTCTGCCATCGTTTCTCTGCCAAACCTGTCCACCCTCTGTGCCAGTGCATGAACTGAGTTGGGAAATATTTTTATTGGCTGGATGGAGCTTTTCAGAGCCGGGTTCATCTCCCCCAACACGAGTCCTCAGTCAGCCACAAACACTGCAGGGAACCCCACGGAGCTCCTGGCACCCCAACAGAGCCTCCCTGCCCAGGGTCCACCCCAGGACCTCACCCCAGCTCCGCCCAGTGCTACCCAGCCTCAGGCTTTGACATGAATTTGACTTTTAGCGAAAGTCAGAGGGGTAGGGCCGAGTTATGGCGAGGGCTCGCGGCTCGTTCCGAGTTACTGAGTAAACACAGCCGGTCATAAATTAAACCGCTTTACCCCCCGCGAGTGTTTGCGGCTTCTGTTCTTCCTGCTCGGAGCAGGCGGGAGCGCAGCGGGGCGCGACGGCAGCGAAGGGGGGACAGGACCCGGCTGAGAGCTCAGGGCTGCGGACAGGACAGGGGAGTGCCGGGCTGTGCTGCCCTTCCCTGCCGCTGACCCCACAGCCGAACAGCCCCAACAGCAATCGGACCCAAGGCTGGGGGGCCCCGCGCGGTACCGGGAGAGACGGGGCTGGCGATGGCTGGGATGTGGCCAAGGAGCATCCCCAGGTGGGACAGTCCCGCTCCGTGCCCGTGTGCATTCCCAGCCGGCAGGTTCCCGGTTCTGTGGGCAGACACACATCCCGGTGCCTCTGCACTCCTGTCCCTCAAGCAGTGACAGCACAGAGTGCTAATGCCGGGCTAATCCTCATGACGACCAGACCAAACAAAACTTTCTTGTTTTTACATGCAAAGGTTTCTTTGAAGTGAAAATGGGATTTTCCTGCCTTGAATTACAGTAGCTCCTTCAGAGGCAGCACAAAACCTGGCACTATCCACAGGCAGCTCCTCATTATTTGTAATTAAGTGATCCACCCATCAGGCTATGGATTTGCTCTGCCAATCTTTCCCTTCTCTTTTCAAAGAGGGATTTATTTTTTGCTGTCTTACCTTTTTTAACTCCAAGGGATGAGTAAAAAACTTTGGCTAGTGTCCCTGCCTTGTCCTCTCCTGCCCTGTCAATGATTAGTGCAGAGATTCCGGACATTTCTGCTGTTTCAGTGCTGCCTCATCTCCGGAGAGCTCAGGAAACACCTTCTGGGCCTGTGAAGCACACAGGGCGCAGGACCCAGCTGGGCTGGTGTTGGGGTAGGTCCGTGGCTCAGAGGAGATGGATCTAGAAGGGGCTGGAATGGGCTCTGGATGTGTTCCATCCACGGCAGAGGCAGGTGAGAGCTGGTGGCCTCTGAGCAGCCGGGTTTCAATTAAAATAAGGAAGTTCTTCACAATGAGGGTGGGGAAGCCCTGGCTCAGGGTGCCAAGAGAAGCTGTGGCTGCCTCTCGATCATTGAAAGTGTCCAAGGTCAGGCTGGATGGGGCTTGGAGCAACGTGGGATAATGGAAGGTGTCCCTGACCATGGCAAGGGGTAGAACTGGATGGGCTTTGAGGTCCTTCCCACCCAAACCATTCTGGGATTCTATGAACTTGACTTTTCTACATCCAGTACTGAGGTTTGCAATTAAGTCTCAGAGCCATCACATCCACTTGGACCGGATTTCTGCTCTCATTTGTGGATCAGCGTGGCTGTGTTTGAGTTTCCATCACTGCTCCTGCACAGCCCAGGCTGACGGGGCTGCCCTGAGGTCTACAGGGGGTCAGGGCTGATCCCACCTTGCTCCAGCCTCGTGCGAGCCCCTGACCCACCCCAGGATGCCCAGGAGCCTCCCCTGCTCTGGATCACTCTTCGGGAAGGCCGAGGGAGCTGGCGGTGCTAGGGGATTGCTCAGGGATTGCTCAGTCACCGTCGCTGAATCAGGGCTTGCTCAGCACAGGATGGGCTGCAGCCTCCGCGGGGCAGAGCAGGACACACACCCAGGGGCTGCATGAGTATGGGGGGAGTGGAAAGGCCCCCAGCCAGCTCAGAGCAAGTCTGGAGGCACAGCCCAGACAATCTGTATCCCAAAGAAAGGCAAAACAGACCCAAAATACATCCAGCATGGGGCGAGAATGCTGATCCAGGTAATTCTCCTGTGCCTGGCTCAGCTTCCCCAAGCCCCAGAAACAAAAACGCCTCTGATCTTGCCCAGCCACATGAAACTCCAACAGCCCCGAGCTCTCCGTGGGGCTGGCATTCACCTCTGCAAACAACAAACAACACCCCCAGGGCTGCTGCCCCCTCTTCCCATCCTCCCCAAGCCCCTTCGGCCATCAGCAGCCCACCCTCACCCCTCCCTGCCTCCGGTGGAAGGGGTTAAGCATTAATCCACAGCACTCACCTGGAGAGATCGGACCAGTTCCTTCTGCTAGAGGACATTCCTGCTTCCCGAGAGTTTCAGAGAGCCCCCAGAACCTGAGCAGGCATCCAGGCCAACGTGCCGTGAGAGCCGCGGGATCGGCGCTGCCCCGAGATTCTGCTCCCCGAGAAGGGAGGGAGGAACTCCCTGCAAGGTTATTTCCCTCTGCACCTTTACCCTGCCTGCCACCCGCTCCCCACCAGCTGCATCACATGGTTCCTTATCTACCTGACACAGGCAGGGCTGTGATTTGTGTGCCAGCGGCGCGGGGCGAGAGCCGCCCTGCCCAGCAGTGCCACGCAAAACCAGAGCCCTCCGCGCTGCCAGGCTCCGGGCCGGGACCCGCGGCTCGGGCCATCCACGTCTCCCAGGCTTTGGGAGACAACACCCTGCAGAGAACCTGTTCTACCAGCCACAATCCACCAGTCAACAACTCGTGTAACCCGGCGGAGGAGGTGAATTACCCCGGGCTGAGTGGGAGGAGGTTGGCTCCCGGGGATCCAAAACAGTCATTAAAACACCTCCGGCTGGGCGCAGTCCAGCCCTTTCCAAAGAGCATGGGAGGGTCCCCTGCTCCGTCCAGCCCTCTCTAAATGTCTTGGATGGAGCTGTCAAGGTGTCCCCATTCTTATGAGCTTTGCTGCAGCAGTCAGCACTCACAGAGTCTCGGGGGAGGAGGCTGGAGCATGGGGGGGATCCAGTTTTTGTGTGCTGAAGCCCTGTGCCAGCGAGGAGCTGTGTGCCCAGGCTCATCCCGCACCTGGACCCAGCCCATCAAGCCCATGCCTCCCTCTGGGTGTGCCCTGAGACCCCTACCCTTACACAGGGCAGCCCCTCCTGCCAAGGGGAGCTGTGAATCCACAGGGGCACTGCCTTCAGTGGGGGAATGAGTGTTGTCTTAGGTGGGGATGGGGGGCCCAGACACAGCAGAGCCAGGTCCCAGCCTGGATTTTCCCACAGCATGGCCCGGAGCCCAGTGCTCCCTGGGCAAACCGGGCATTATTCCCTGCAGGAAATGTCATCCAGGACCCCTTGAGTACAACCCCTGCTCTCAGTGAGATCCATCCCTGCACCAGCCCGAGGAACTGGTTGTGAGGCTGGGCTGGCCCTGCACGCCTCCAGCCCACAGGGGTGTGCCATGACCTGAACAACGATTTTAATCAAAGGTTCCTGATTAAAATCCCATTTCTAGGAGATAGCCCTGTCAAACGAGCTGCCGGCTCCAAGCAGGGCTCACTCTCTGCTCTTCTTTCTTCTTGCAGTAATCACTCATCTTTCAAGTGCTTTCATATATACAGAGAATTTAGTTAGTTGTGGCATAAGGGAAAAAAATTACTTAAATAACCTTGCAAGCATCCTGCTAATTGCTGACAGACTATATATAGCAGTCCAGCATCAGCAGCTCCTCTAGAGTAATAAAAGCTCTGTGATTAATGCACAGCAAGCTCGGCGCTTGCAAAACTCATTGCCAAAGGATAGCACTGGAGCACAGGACTTAGCAGGGTTTTCCAAAGGATTAGACTGAACGTGGCTGTGAAAGAACACCCCCAGCTACGATCTACATGGCAAAGGACTATAAAACCTCCCAGTCTGCAATTCCTCTTATTAAGTTGAAGAAATTCTAGACAGGCATTTAGTGCCTGGAGATTAGGCAGAGGATGAGCCTGGCTGACACTCGCCCCCTTGCTGACACTTGCCCCTTCCCAGGGCTTTATTTGCGGCTCAGAAACCTTTGAAGCTGAACAGAGTTTCCTCTTTATTAAGATCCCTCAGAGGGTTTCTCCTCCATGGGTTTGCCCTGTTTCCCTCAAACCCATGAATATGGTCAGTGGAGAAAATATCCTTCAGCAAGAAGTTCCCAAGGCCTATTCCCCACACTGGAAATCTCCTTTAACTTGGATGGGTCCTGCTGGGCTGTTCAGCAGCACAAAGCATTAACCTCTCATGGCAGGAGATCTTTGCTGCCATGGAGCTCCTATTTTTCCCTGATGTTCCTCACATCTTTTCATGTGCACCATAATTCCAAAATTTCACTCCCAAGGAGGTAAATCCAGCCCAGAGCCCCTCGTCTCATAAATGGAGTCATGCTGGATTTTTCCCATGTGTGTCATTTTCTACCCCTCCAAACCTCCTATGCCACTTTATCCCCAAACTCCAAGTGCTACCAGATCCTTCTGAATGTCTGCAGAGGTCTTCCCCTCCACTGTGACGAAATCAGATTATCAGCAGTTCGTTATCTCACTACTGTTTCCTCTCTGCTGGTTGATTATTTAGCACTGCTTGGACTTTCCCTCTGAGCTGTGCTTGACCTAAAGGTCTTTGCTTCTGGAAACCCAGGAAAATGCT
This sequence comes from Chaetops frenatus, assembly GCA_013400775.1. Taxonomy (NCBI): domain Eukaryota; kingdom Metazoa; phylum Chordata; class Aves; order Passeriformes; family Picathartidae; genus Chaetops; species Chaetops frenatus. The sequence goes on along the minus strand of VZTR01013610.1, from coordinate 4,495 downwards.
TGTCTCCCAGGTCACCCTTACCCACAGGCTCATTGATGCCTTCAACAAACAACAATCACTTTGTCACACTGGATTTCCCTTAACAAAGTTATTTAGGCCACCCTGAGCTCATCCTCAAAGCTCAGCCTAAGCTGCAGATCCCCAGAGCTCAGGGTGATGAAATCCGGCAGAAAGATGAGTCTGCGAGGGAAGGGATGCCCAGAGAATCAGTCTGATGTTTATCCAGACCCACTCTATTCTCCAGGATGTCCCATCTGCTGTTCCAGACCCCTTCCCTGCTCCAGGCTGCCCCATCTGCTGTTGCAGACCCACAGCCCCGAGGGGAAGGCTCTGTGCTCATGGCCGAGGGAGCAGAGCCACAGGATGTGCCCTGAGCAGGGAAGCTCCAGGGCCAAACCTTTCTCCCCTGCTCTGCCCAGAGGAGCTGTACCTGCCTGAGGAGGAGCCCAGAGCTTCCCCTGGTGTGATCAGCAGAACTCATTAATACCCTCTAAGGAGCTGGACCAGTTTCAGCAGGGCTGGTTTTTCCCTTGGGAACAGTGTTCTGTGTCTCATCCCAGTGCAGAGCCTGTTTCTTTGGCTACAGAGTGGTGGAGAGCTCCCAGTTTCCACAACTGTGCTGTAATTATGGCATTCCCCAGCTTCTCCTAGGGCCCAGCTGTGAACCCTCCACCTCCATCCCTTGTGCTGTGCTGGTCCCTCAGCCTCAGCCATGGCTCAGCTCCTCCCTGCCTCCCGAGGCTCATCCCTGCTGCTCTGCCATGGTGGAGCAGCACTTTCCTCCCAGGCTTCCCTCCTGGGCTGGGACATGGGGCTCCCTGGCCAGGAAAAGGGGTTTTCACTCTTGCTCAGCTCCATTCCAGCACTGCAGAGGTGCCACAGCTCCCAGAGGTCCCACCAGTATTTAAAAGCTCTGGGAGGAGCTGGAGGTCTCCCTGCATCCCTGGGATGGTGCTCTGCAAACCCTGGAATGGTCCGGGGCTCTCCTTCCCCCTAAAAGGTATTCAGCTTTTGGGGAGGTGTGTGTGATGGCACAGAGAGAGCTCTGCTGTGAGAGAAAGCGAGAAGGGTCTGGAATTGGTGCTTGCTGAGAAATGGAACCGAGCCCAATCACGGCCTCTTCTGTAGGGAAGAAATGTCCGTTGTCTGAACTGCCTGGCACCAGCTACCAGAGGGCTTCCTTTCCTTTAGAATTTAGCTTTTTATTTAAAAGAAAGACAAATCTTGTTTTGGAAATTCCACCATGGTGCCTCATTGTCCTTCAGGTTCCCATTCCATTTACTGCAGATTGGCCTCCTCATCAGATGCCATCCCTGTGATACTCCAGGTCTAACGATGGCAAACGAGGGACATCCCCCAAAAGTGACATCAGTGCAAACTTCTCAGGTGATGGGCAGAACAGGCCCGGGTCACTGCCAGCAGCTCTGCAACAACTGTGCCCTCACAGCACATGGAGTGACAGAATCCCAGGGTTGTTGGGGCTGGAAGGGACATCTGGGGATCAGCCAGTCCAACCCCCTGCCCAGGTGACCTGGAGCAGGGGGCACAGGGACAAATCCAGGTGTGTTTGGGATGTCTCCACAGAGCAGACTCCAGGCCCTCCTTGGGCAGCTGTTCCAGGGCTCTGTACCCTCCAAGGAAAGAAGTTCTCCCTCATGTTGAGGTTGAAGTTCTTGTCTGAGTTTGTGGCCATTGCTCCTTGTCCTGTCCCTGGGCAGCCCTGAATTGGTTGTGATTCCTGAGGAATCTGTGAGCAGTGAGGGACAGGGCTCAGGTCCAGCACAGGAAGCTGGACAAGAGGGATGTGCCCTGCTCACCCTGAGCCCTGCTTCTCCCCAGGGCTGCAGCACCTGAGCCTGGGAGGCTCCAGGAGGGGAAAATTCCTTCCTGGTTTTTACCACAGGGGACACACCAGACCAGCCATGATGAGTCAGGGGTGACAGGGGGTTGTGCCATGCCCCTGCCATGGGGTCTGATCCTGCACCTATAGCCCACAGGGGTCCCAGGGGTGAGGTTTCACCTTCAACTCAGGGACTGCAGCCTGTGCCAGCCCTGTGCAGGGCAAGGTGCTGCAGTTACCTGCAGAGGCCGTGGAATAAACTTCATCCCCTCCCACCCCAAGGTTGCCCATCACCACTGACCTTTCTCCCATCCTCCCTTTGCAGCTCCAGCCTCCAGCTGAGCTGCAAATACTCAGGAAAATATCTGGGCACAGTTCAGGTGTCTCTGAGCATGACTGGTCAGCAAGGAGGTCACACAGCCCCTGTAATTTGGAAGGGACCATGATACAACCAACAAGGAAGGATATTTTCGGAAGTCCATTCTATCTTGATTTTTTTTTTCCTACTGTCCAATGTAATTTGAAATTTGTGTAATTTTAAGATTCTAGTGCTTTGCTTTGCTTTTCTTTCTTTCAGGGGGTCTAGGCTGCAGTGGAGCAAACTGCAGGACAGTGGGGACTGGGCTCTGCTCAGCTCAAGGAGACAGGGTTGACTTCCAGTTCCTCTAAAAAGAAACACCAGCGACTCTTCCAGCACCAGTCTCTGTCCATGAGAAGAGCCTTGTGAGTCCCTCATTTGGGCTGAATTTTCAGTAAAAATGTACTAGAGGGCTCCTTTCTAATTCTGTGAGCAGAAACTGGGATTGCTGTCACCTGGGAGGAAACAACCATGGGACTGCAGAGCTGTGGGGTGAGGGAAGCCAGGTGCATCCCGGGATGAAAGGCTCAGCCTTTCCCTTTGCCAAGGGGAGAGCTGGGATCCCAGCTGGCCCAGGGCCACAGGAGCAGCTCCAGAGCAGAGGAGAGGAAGACCTGGATCCCAGTCCCTGATCCAACGAGGAGAGCTCAGAGCTGACTGTTGCATCTTCCCCTGTAGATTCAGTCCTTCTAAAAGACCTTTTTCCCCTGCACTTTTTCTGTGTTCCTAATAAAACTGAAATCCATAAAACTTTGTTTTCCTATGGCAGTCAGTGTGTTTTTCCCCAGAGAAGGATGAAAATGGGACCTAGTGACTGGGGAGCATTTTATCTTGAAAAAGTAGGGAATCTTGCAGAGGAAAAAGTTTTGGGGGTGGGTTTTTCTCTCCCCACACAATCTAAAACACAAGGTGGCCCCACAAAGCAACCTGTAGCCCATGACACAGGCATGTGCGCCCTGGAACCTTGCTGAGCACCTGGCTGAGCACCTGGCTGAGCACCTGGCTGCCTTTGCTGGGGCTGCAGAGTCACCTGGGGGAGCCCCTCGGTTTGGCTCTGCAGCAGTATTCGGTGAGCAGGATCTGAGGAGAGATTGGGCACAGGCACAGGGACAGACACAGGGAAAGGGACAGTCTGAGTGCTCAGCATTGACCAGGGCCTGGTGCACAGCACCCAGCACCCCTATGGCCTTTCATCTCCCTTCCATCCCTCCCCACTGCACAAACTCCACCCCTTTTATTTGATCACCAAATTAGCATAATAGTACTAAGCTCAGAGAACTGTTCTCAGCCCCTGCTATGTCATTTTCTGCTTCTGTTCCAGGCCTGAAGAAGGCTTTGTTTCCATGAAACCTCTCTTGCATTTTCCAGCTCCACCAGTCAGTCAGGTCACATTTATTAACTCTCCCTGCACATCTTTCTTCCTCTGCCAGGACCTGTGTGAGTTCCCTCTGGGGATTCACAGAGAGCTCCCAGCATCTCAGAGCTCGGCACCGCTCCTGCCTGGGCCCTGAGCTTGGCGGGGTGAGCTGCCAACCAAAACCTTCTGCCTCCAGTGTGGGGCAGGCTGGGCCATGGCAGATCCTGGGATCTCACCACGCACCAGCTCCAGTCACTGCTGGCAGCTGAGTCACTGCTGTTGGCCAAGACAGAGACACTTCCCAGGGCTGGGTCTGCCTGGAGCCTGTCCTGGGGTGCCTGGAATGAAGACCTGGCACCCTGCTAGGCTGCAGCTGCTTGGTCAAATTACGCATTTTTTAAAATAAAAAATGGGCGGGAAAGGCTCTGTGTGCCATGCAACTGTTCCAGTCTTGCAGGAGGACGCTGAGGAGACAGAGGATCAGGAGGGAGGACAAGGACTAAGCATCCCAAATGTGGGTGCAGGGTCCGGGAAGAGACAAAAGAACGACACAAACCTCGTGGCAGTGAACAGCAGCAGAGAGCGATTTATTTTGCCCCTCTCCTTTTATCCAGAGTAGTTTCAAAGGCTGGCAGCTTGCCATCTCATTGGCTGGGGTTGTAGCCTGAACAATGCTTCCATCAGTGACGTGTGCTACGCCAGACTGGCAGAGGTCTTTGATAGACAGACCAGCCAGGGGCTGAGACAGCCCCTGCACTGTAACAATTCACCCTTTTCCTTTATAAAAAATGAAAAAAATGCAAAGTGTATTTATGTGACTCTATAAGCAGAGGCCCATTGCCTATAGGGTGACATAAGACACTATAGATTTTGATTTGTCTAATATTTCACATAGAATTAATAAATTTGTTTTCTTTTTTTTTCCAATTAGGGATACATT
>VZTR01013594.1:122733-140755 GCA_013400775.1 Chaetops frenatus | reverse complement strand
CATGATTTTCCTTCCCCATACCCCTTATTGGGGTGGATTTTGGTAAGTAGTAACAGTAATTAAAAAGAGTCTGTCAGATTATTAATTTGGTTGCTACATGAATTAGTCATTTGCTCATCTAAAACCAAATGAATCTTCTGTCTTCCCAGGGCAACTGAAAATAACAGTCTTTCTGGTTGTAATCATTATTGCTATCTTATCCTATTGTTACCTTGTTTTTGCAATCTTACATGCTCTTTTTCATTGATGTTTTATTTGTAGTGGTTACCCACAATGAAAGATTGTGGGTAACAATGAAACAATACCAAACAGTCAGTGCCTTCAGAAGAGAACTTAGCTGATAGCATGCTTCTTTTTTTGTGTGGTAAGTGTTTTTATTAGAATTAGATTGCAGATTCCTCCTCTCCCCCATTCTCTTTAACCAATCAGAACAATTATAGGTGAATGGAAGACAAAATATTTCTTTGTAATATTTCTTGTGGGATAATTGCTCATAATGGTAAAAAGAGATGCTTTGCATATTTGCATAGTGAAGTGCAAATGAAGGCAGACTGCAGAGGGAGAGCAATGAGAGCAGTGCACAGGGCTCCACATGCACATTAGGGTGGCTGGTGGACTTGCTAGGCTGGGTCAGAAGGCCCTGCAAAAGTCTGTGTGCCAATGCAAGAGTCAAACTCCAGCTCTGCTACAGTGATTATGTCTACATTTTAAGAGGCATTTATTAGAGTATAAAAGTGAAAATGCCCGCAGATTGGCTCTCCACAGTTCATTGTAGGGGGCACAGAAATCCCTTTGTTTGGCTTTGTGTATTTCATCAGAATAATTAATGGGCCCGACAATTTAATTCTGCATAATCATATTCTTATAAGCGACTCTACAACTCCTCATTTATCAAATTCTGCAGGAGAAGCAGAAATGTTGCAAAAATAGGCACAAGAGAAAACCTGGGCTCCACTGGGTGCTGAAGCACCTGAAATTTCAAGAAAATAAAAAGCCATAATACATAAGTAGACTGTTCCATCTTTAAGTGAAAGATTTTGTATTGCACATGTGAAAGACTAGAAAGTAGATTGAGCCCTTCCCATGGTTCAGATTACTGATAATCAAAAATCATGAAGAGTAACAGGAGTTAGGGGATATAATGGGATGGTGTGGCTAAGTAAGGTATATCTCTATGAAGCCACCATTGCCCTTCCTGATGACATTTTTCCAGTTGAGAGACCAAAAACTAACCAAACACAAAGTCTAGAGTCTTTCTAACCATCACCCAGATCCAGTTTCCTAAAGTACCCTCAAACAATTACAATTACTGTTATACTTTTATAAAAGTGACTTAAGCACTTTAAAGGTTAATGGTTAATGAAAGACACTGGGACATGTAGTCTAAAGAGGATTGACTAATGATCATTTATTATATCAGGGTTTGAAAAAACTGCTTTATATTGTACCTGACTATCCATAAGCACAAGTGCTGCACCACATTTGGTACAAGAGTTGTTCTTCCACATGGCACCCTGATGCTGTGCATTTCCTTTGAAGGTGCAGTATTAATATTCAAGACCCACAATTGATGAATTGTCTATAATTAATTTTAGTTCTTGCCAAAATTGTCTGTAGTATTCAGTTATCTTCCAAGGCATCAGGTATTAGGCATGCAGAGTTCACAAAAGAGATCTGGTCTGCTGTTATTTCCAAACTTATCAGGAGATGGAAAGTCATAGATCCCTAGAATTCCCTGAGTTGGAAGGAACCCACGAGGATCATCAAGACCAACTCTTGACTCTGCACAGGACACCCTAAGAGTCACATCCTGTGTCTGAGAGCATTTTCCAAACAGTTTTTGAACTCTCTCAGGCTTTGGGCTGTGATCACTTCTCTGTGGAGCCCAATCCATTGCTCAACCACACTCTGGGTGAAGAACCTTTTCCTAATATCTGACCTAAATCTCCCCTGACACAGCTGCAGGGCACTCCCAAGTCCACTTATTTCTACTCAGATCTGGTGTCTCTGCCAGTTGTTAGCAGTGACTCTCAAGTAAAGTGACAGATTCTATGGCATTTCAGATTTGAGGAAGATGACACAAATTTCTGGCAGCCTTGTTTGTTTGGAGTGACAGCCCTATGAGACCCAGGGGCAACCTTTTGTGACTCAGTACTGTTTGCAAGTGGTGAATTCTTGAGGGGCTTCTTTTTGGTGGTGTTTTGTTTGTTTCTTTATTTTGTTTTGTTTATTAGTTTGGTTCTCTTTCCAAAGAAGCATAACACTAGTTTCATGCTTCCAGGACATTAAGTCATACCAAAGAGTGTTTTGTTTGTCTTGCCTTTTATATCTTTTTATTCACTTTTGTCCTTACTAACCAGGAGGGCAATTATTTTAACAGCCCAGAGGTTCTTATTCCAGATTTCTTTTAACCAAAAGCAATAAATGCTATTTTGCAATAAAATCATGCTAAATACAGATGATACTCTGAGTCTGCATTCTTTCTATTTAAGATTTCTATTCTTCTGTCACTTTCATTCTTTGCCAGAACATTGCCTACACATTATCGAGGGTGTGCTTATCCAAGATATGAATATTTTGCACTGACATTCTAGGACCCAGTTTATCCACTTGGTGAATGTTAATGCATGCCTGGACTTCACCTAGGGATGAACTAAACAGCTCCTTTCCTGAAGAAGGCTGACAAAGAGGTTGCTTCTCTCCTGTTTAATGTAACACATTCTCTCCACAGATCCTTATTTCACTGCACATATTATTCAGTCCTGTAGGAACAGTGCTCAAACTGATATATCCTTGCACTAGGCCTGTATGTGTAGCTTTGCTGCAGAAAGATTTACTCTTGGACTTTGAAGACACAGCTAACAAGGCAGGTACAGGCTGGTTTCTAGGAACCAGCACATCATACTGGATCAAATTTCAAAAGCTGAAAAGCATGAGTTCTAGGACAAAAGCTCTTATTCAGAGGCTGGTATATATAACTTCCAGAATCTGAAGTTTGACATGAGACATGTTTGAGATGATAATCCCTAAGCATCTGGTTGTCCTTTTCCTTCCTCACAATAAATACAGGATACCTGCTCCATCAGTGGCTGTCACAAGTGTCAGAGCACTAAGCACACTTGCCTCTCCCTGGCTTTGGCTGCCTGGGCTTAGCATGCACAGAGATAAAGGTGTCAGTGTCAGGCCTTAAACACTTGGAGAATACTCTGCCAAGAAGCCTTGTGAGAGCTTTTTCTCCCTGTTTTCACCCACTTTGTTCAGGGACTGCTCTTTAGCTACAGTGCACCCTTCTCTGTGGATGTTCTTTGATCTCCCTTGCTCTGATCCTCTTTTGTGGTTTAACCCCAGCTGGCAACTAAACACCATGCAGCTTCTTGCTCTCTTCCTCTCCAATGAGATGGGGAACAGAATCAGAAGGGTAAAAGTAAGAACACTTGTGGGTTGGAACAAAGTTTAATGGGCAAAGTAAAGCAAGGAATTACTTCGCTGCTTCCCGTGGAGAGGCAGGTGTTCTGCCAATCCTAGGGAAGCAGGTCTCTGTCACATATAATGGCTACATGGGAAGACAAATTCTATCACTACAAATCTTTCCCCTATCTTCTTCTTGCCCCAGCTTTATTTGAGGAGCATGACACCATGTGGCATGGGATATTCCTTTGGTCAGTTGGAGTCAGCTGTCCCAGCTGTGTCCCAGTAACTACTATGAAGAAAATTGGTGATACCCCAGTCAAAACCAGCCCAACACTGTGGTTCACTGATGACTTTCTGGCTTGTCCTCAGAGCTGCCTCATCCCTGTGCACTAGATGGGTGATGACCAGACTCTTGAATGATCTTGCCTACCATGCAAGACCTTCTCTCTATGCTCAGGCACTGTGTGCCTGTTCCTTCATCCCTTCTCCCTCTGGTTGTGGAGCAGTGCCTGCCCTTGCTGCTCCTTGACTATCAGAAACAAAAACTGTCCATGTGTACTCAGAGGGCATACCTGGGTTTTGAAATTTCATACATCATTTATTAGCTTTTGTGCCCATCATAGTCTTTCTCAACCATCTCCAGTGACTGACAGAGACCTGTAAGATCAGGATTTCCCATTCATATAACTGAGGGTTTCCTGTAACATATGGGAACCTACATCATTTATCTACAGGAGCAGACAGTCTGAAAGTCATACAGGTTCTGTTAACGAGTAGCATGAAAAGATAGATGGGTAAGATGGCACCATCTGCCTTCTTCACAACAAATCCAACAGCAGATTTGTAACTCCAGACTGGTTCTATAGTGGAAAGGGATCCACTGCATGCTGGCACTGCTCCTGCCCTGGAGGGTGAAACTGGAGGTGTGTGGTGTGAGCTCACACTATTACACAGATNGATGAACTAAACAGCTCCTTTCCTGAAGAAGGCTGACAAAGAGGTTGCTTCTCTCCTGTTTAATGTAACACATTCTCTCCACAGATCCTTATTTCACTGCACATATTATTCAGTCCTGTAGGAACAGTGCTCAAACTGATATATCCTTGCACTAGGCCTGTATGTGTAGCTTTGCTGCAGAAAGATTTACTCTTGGACTTTGAAGACACAGCTAACAAGGCAGGTACAGGCTGGTTTCTAGGAACCAGCACATCATACTGGATCAAATTTCAAAAGCTGAAAAGCATGAGTTCTAGGACAAAAGCTCTTATTCAGAGGCTGGTATATATAACTTCCAGAATCTGAAGTTTGACATGAGACATGTTTGAGATGATAATCCCTAAGCATCTGGTTGTCCTTTTCCTTCCTCACAATAAATACAGGATACCTGCTCCATCAGTGGCTGTCACAAGTGTCAGAGCACTAAGCACACTTGCCTCTCCCTGGCTTTGGCTGCCTGGGCTTAGCATGCACAGAGATAAAGGTGTCAGTGTCAGGCCTTAAACACTTGGAGAATACTCTGCCAAGAAGCCTTGTGAGAGCTTTTTCTCCCTGTTTTCACCCACTTTGTTCAGGGACTGCTCTTTAGCTACAGTGCACCCTTCTCTGTGGATGTTCTTTGATCTCCCTTGCTCTGATCCTCTTTTGTGGTTTAACCCCAGCTGGCAACTAAACACCATGCAGCTTCTTGCTCTCTTCCTCTCCAATGAGATGGGGAACAGAATCAGAAGGGTAAAAGTAAGAACACTTGTGGGTTGGAACAAAGTTTAATGGGCAAAGTAAAGCAAGGAATTACTTCGCTGCTTCCCGTGGAGAGGCAGGTGTTCTGCCAATCCTAGGGAAGCAGGTCTCTGTCACATATAATGGCTACATGGGAAGACAAATTCTATCACTACAAATCTTTCCCCTATCTTCTTCTTGCCCCAGCTTTATTTGAGGAGCATGACACCATGTGGCATGGGATATTCCTTTGGTCAGTTGGAGTCAGCTGTCCCAGCTGTGTCCCAGTAACTACTATGAAGAAAATTGGTGATACCCCAGTCAAAACCAGCCCAACACTGTGGTTCACTGATGACTTTCTGGCTTGTCCTCAGAGCTGCCTCATCCCTGTGCACTAGATGGGTGATGACCAGACTCTTGAATGATCTTGCCTACCATGCAAGACCTGCTCTCTATGCTCAGGCACTGTGTGCCTGTTCCTTCATCCCTTCTCCCTCTGGTTGTGGAGCAGTGCCTGCCCTTGCTGCTCCTTGACTATCAGAAACAAAAACTGTCCATGTGTACTCAGAGGGCATACCTGGGTTTTGAAAGTTCATACATCATTTATTAGCTTTTGTGCCCATCATAGTCTTTCTCAACCATCTCCAGTGACTGACAGAGACCTGTAAGATCAGGATTTCCCATTCATATAACTGAGGGTTTCCTGTAACATATGGGAACCTACATCATTTATCTACAGGAGCAGACAGTCTGAAAGTCATACAGGTTCTGTTAACGAGTAGCATGAAAAGATAGATGGGTAAGATGGCACCATCTGCCTTCTTCACAACAAATCCAACAGCAGATTTATAACTCCAGACTGGTTCTATAGTGGAAAGGGATCCACTGCATGCTGGCACTGCTCCTGCCCTGGAGGGTGAAACTGGAGGTGTGTGGTGTGAGCTCACACTATTACACAGATACCAGTTTCTCACCAGGAGCTCTAAAACAGATATTTTTTTTTAATCTTGAAGCTCATTCTTTCTTGATAAACATCCCATGTCAGGGAGGTTGGTACTTGATGACCTGGAAGGTCCCTTCAAACTCACACATTCTATGATCCAGCTTCAGTGACCAGCATCCAAACTGGAAGAGACTAATTCTTACTACAGGTTTAAGACGTAGGGAGAGGATTATGTTGGAAAACTCCAAGATTTTAAAAATCAATTTATTACTGCCTACATTCTAAAAATGTGTAGCTTCTAATTGTCATTCCTTATGCAGAAGGAAACTTGTTACTTCCTCAATCCTCACACACGAACACTCACACATACACACATTCTGCCACCTGCCCCAATTCTTCAGGGAAATTTACAGTTAAAGTTGTCCCTGTGAGGAGTTGGACTAGGATGAAAAACAAGATATGTATTGTGTAGTGGTACCTGTCACAGACTTCTTTTAAAATCTACTATTTAGGAATATAATCAATTTAACCTTTTGAAGGATGGAGGTTGCTCCATTATCAAAGAAAATAAAAAAGCTATCAGCATTAAATTTAGTTCTTGAGGTGTTGTGACATCTATCATAAGTGTATTCATCCCACAACATAAATACCATTCTCAAATCAATTTTGCCCTTCCTAGACTGGGTAGAAGTAATGAAATGTTTTCTGCCATCATAAGTACCTGTTGTTGCTCCTTTCATAGGAGGACTTGTACATTCTAAAATGGAACATGTCTGGGAAAATGTTACAGCCTGTTATGGTTTGGAAAAATTATCGTGTACTGTTTTTTTTTTTTTTTTTTTTTTTTTTTTTTTTTTTTTTTTTTTTTTGTGATGTCTGCAAGTTAGAGGACAATGGTTTAGAGAATGAGGATTGGGAAAACATGGTGTGGGAACAGTTGGCACCAAGAAAAAGGCACAATCAGTGAAGTAGGGAGCTAACATCATAGCTGATCATATCAAGAGCTGATGATAGACTTCAGTTCATCACATATTGCTAAATTACACTGAAATAGTTGAGCAGCAGTAGCATTTACCTAGGTCAGAAAATACTATTTCTTGTTCTCCTTGCACATATGCTAAATTTATTTCAAAACATTTTTAAAAGACTAGCAAGGATTTTGGACAAGGATTAATGGTTTTAACTAGTTAACTATGAAGACACATTTAATCAAAGTGCTATCACAGGTAGACAAGAACTGCATGCAGGAAGAGGACACAATATGTTCAGTTTCCATGGAAATTTACTCAAAGGAAAAGGAAAGGTAAGCACTTCTTCCACAGATAAGTTAGTAAAATATTTAAAACATTGTAAAGTCAACTAGTCTGCTATAAAAAAAATCAATGGAATGCAATAGAAATTTTCTAATTCTGTACCTGTAAAAAGAAGCAGCATAAATTTCTAGAGGCAAAAGAAGCAAGGGAACAGTTCAAAACTGTACCTGTTAATAAGTTTGCTTAGTAACAGGTGCAGTCTGCTGAGTGAACCAAAGCTGTCTTTACCAAAGTCCTATTTTTAGAATGATAACTGCATTCTGCAAACTCATCCATGACTTCACTGGTTAAATCAAAACATTATCTGCCCTGAAAAGAGTCAAAATGGATGATGATTTTTATGACAAAATCTACCAATATAAATGAGGGGATTATGATGTTTCTCATTGATCATCATTTTATACTGATGATATTTGCATTTGTTTAAAAAATTCAGGAGTCCTTAGTTTGAGAGTGGAAACAACTGATCTTTAGTAAAGGACAAAATTGCTGCTTGAATATATAAACTAAAGGGAGGGGTTATTATTTTATTTTAACCAGCAATATATGTATTTTTTGCATTCTTTATGTCAGTATTCAGGCTGTCTATTTGGGCTTTGTTGTTTCCTGTCTGAAGTCTGAAATACCCTAAGGGAGCCAGAATGAGGTCTTTTACAAACAAGGTCTGCATCAGCTCTGCTATTGGTCAGCATCATTCAGAAATATAATTATCTTCTTAGTAAATTAAACAGCATTAATCCAAATGCAAATGCTAAATTCCATAAGCAAAAGCTGTAAGAGGTGATTAATAAAACTCAGTTTAATTTCAGTGAATCACAGTCCTTCTAAGTCACCTCTGCTGCCTGCTGGTTGTACATTAAATTGCATATCTAATAGAAATCGACCAGTGTCTTTTGTGACTTAGACGTATTTTAAAGGTAAATTATTCTCATGAATACCTTGTTGAACAAAGGCATTTTCATGAAATTTTGACCCTTTGCCCAAGCCTTTGTGAAGCAAACAGGTAATTCCTAGTGACCTTAAGTCCATGGCACAAGCAATACAGGTATAAGCCTTCCTTCCTTACTTCTTTCATTACTGAACCAAAACAATCATTTATGCCTTATTTTCTGTTTATCCTACTGATTTCCAAGAAAGCTCACCTGTGATCAACATTTCAGCTGTACATGTTAGCTCTTACTACTTTGTCAGCTCGAGGTTTGTTTGCCTCTCATCTTCTATCATGTAAATGGTGAGTCTTTCATATGGGGCAATGCTAACATAAATCCATAGTAAATAATTAGACCTATAATATATTCTTGCAGAGATTTTGCCATTTAAGTTAGTTACACTGGAACTATACAACGTCCTGAGATTTATGTAGTAATTATCTTTTGCTTTTAGGGTCTGATCCAGATTCCACTGAAGTTAATGCACATTTTATCATGCCAAGAGGAGCTGGCTTAAACATTTAGGAGTGAACTTGTTAAAAAAAAATTAAAACATCATCTTGCTTTTGTATTAAAGTAGTTTCATATTAAGGAGATAATTAAACTTGATGAAACATTATGGGTTTGGCAGTCAAATGCAAGGACCATTTCAGAATAAGAACTCTATTTAAAAGATACACAAGGTCATTGTTGGTCAAAGTGAAATAGAGCTAGGTCAAAAGAAAGAGTTGAGAGTTTGACTGAATTAATTGGTTTTTTACCTTTTGGAAGACACTGGGACTTGTGCTAAAACAGATCTCTATCTACCTGAAAATTACTTTCATACAAACCTTTATAGTGTCACTTTGTGGCTGGACCTTTTCTTCTAGTCATACAGCAATTACAATGTTAAGTAGATACAAATAATGAATATCACATTGTTAGCATGTGTACCCCACAGCAGACTTGTGAATCTGTGAAAGCATGGAGCATCCCACATGCAATGACAAAAAAAACCCATTTTATTTCACATATTTCCCAATGCTGAAATAAACTGCTGTGCAATTGCATTGCAATTGGCAAGCAAGGAGCACAATCCCTACAATGCTGAGGATATCTTAGTTATGATGCTGCAAATTTTAGATCANCCCCCCCCCCCCCCCCCATCAAAAACAAAAACAAACTAACCTCTCAGATGCAGATAATGAGAACAAATCAATAATACCATTGTAAAACAGTACTAGCTTCAGGAGACAGCTGCACAAGTAAATAGGTCCATTTGTTTTGAAATCCTTCCTGAACATCATGACTCATCTTCTGGTTCTATTTTGGGCTCTGTCGTATGTGTGTGTGGCTGAGGTCACACAATCCAGTAATCCAAGCAACTGAAGCAGTGTGTGTTGTCAAAAAGAAGAGTTTATTACGTGGATTTGCTGTATAGAAATGTCTTTTCATGCTCTGCCTGTTCATAAAAGGATATGAGCAATAATCTACCTTGTCTGCAATGACTTAAATCTTCTTATTCCGAATTGGAATGAGCTTCAAATTCCTTCTCTAGGTAACATCAAATCTAACCCTTTATTTCTAGGGAAATCCAGTAAAACCAGTTAAGAGGTTTTTTGATTTTATCTGGAAATCAGCTTGAGAGGGGTCAGAGAAACAATATATATTTAAAATAGAAATAGATTTCCAGGCTTAGATAGTAGCTTCTGCTGTAATAATGCCTTCAGGAGACTAAAAGGGTCACTTTCTATGCATTCATCCTCTAATTGGGAAAAGTCAGTACATATGCCCTTGATGAAAAGTATCATCATGAGTGCTTTTTTAACTTGGGTGTTAAATTTGAGGGCTGCAAAGGGTGCAGGACACTAATGTTCACTGGCTGGGACATCTGCACTGAGATGTCAGGCTGGGGCTCGTTCAGGGCACACGATGAGTCATCTGTGGCTGGCAGAGAGTGCTGCTCAGCAGGGTGAACAAAGCCCCCTGGCCAGAGCCTCACCCACCTGGAGGAAGCAGCTGTGTGGGGAAAAGAGGGAGAGGAGACGCCCCACCATTCACATAGAAAATGCTGTGTTTTCTCCAGTTTTTAAGATTTTCATTTGCCCTTTTGAGAGCTGGGAATATTGGTGTACTGTAATAGAAACCTCTGGATGAGATGATGATAGGCTCTTAAAGTCAGTGAGAAGAATAAGGATCCACTAGTTTCAACAGAGTAATGTCACTGTGCACTCATCACTTCAAAGCAATTCTTGGTTTTAAAACTGACAGTTTTGGAGTTCCAAGAATGGAATGTGTGTTATAAACATGAAGAAAATAAAGTCTGTGAACTGTACTATGCAGTAAAAATTCTGGGGCCGTTTATGTCTGCCTCAGATCCTAACTTTCATAGAAAACTTGGTTGGCAGTTTGGTTTGGGGGATTTCCTGCTGCTGATGGTGATTACCTATTTAAGTTTTGACTTATTATTTTATTCTTATTCCACAGAACTCCAAAGCCTTTCCCAGTATGGAGAACTACTACATTTTCTAGCTTAATTAAGATGGGGATGGGGTTTTTTTTAAACACTAGGATTTCAAGATCCATTACAGAGCTTCATTGGACTCTGACAAAAAATCGTCTCTAGGTTTAATCCTTTTTACCAGTGTTCTGGGAATAATGTCCAATGGGAAGAAAGTCATCTAATGGCTAGAAACATCAGGCCCAGCACTCCATCTGTTTTCTGACCTGTTAGGCTCTCTCACCATTTCTTCCAGAATTTGCTGTAATGGGCATTAACCACAGCAAAGCTTCGAAAGACCAGAAATGATTGTCAATCATTTCTGATAAAATAACCGGAATAAGCTTTCTGAAGAGTACTGAAACAAGGGCATCTGGATACCTTGGAGTCAGCAGATAATGTAGACAAAAAGGTATTCTTCAAACAATAGCATAAAGTTCCTTATGTTTCTTTTTCTCTTATTACATATAACCAGTATACTTTATGATGGATGGCTTTAAAACCCTTCAGACTACCGAATAAAGCAAGTGAAGAAACAGTGGTCGTATTTTTCTAATCAACTGTCCAGAAAAGAAGTCTAAGCATTTCTTGAAGGTAAGCTGTTATTTGCAAAAGATTTATGCTCCACATAAGCTCCCATCTCTGACACATACAAGTGAATATATAGGTACTATGTCCTTCAAATGCTGTGTGATTTGTCTCCTATATAACTGTTACAAGAGAATCTAGTATCTAGAATAATTCTGGCAAGAAAATTATCAAGGAGTCTGAACAGACAGCAAAACCTAGTAAATTCTAGTTAAAACAACATATGTTGCTATCAAACTAGAGATATTAAAAGTACCCACGTTCATTTATCTGGAGCAAAGTGACCTCAGCAGCATACCCAGAAGCATTCTAAGGAGGGAAATGTGCAAAGTATCCAAATGATTATTGTTGTCTTCAATCTTTCAATACCCTCAGTACTTCCGGTGTAGTACTGAGATTACATGCTAATGGAACAAGGACATTTGTCTTACATTAAGTCAGCTGGGCAACCCCATTCACCTGTAGGAACTCATTGACTTGTTTCTATCTGATATCAAGATAAACTCTAAGAAGGGGTAATTTGCTGTGATTCTCCAATATGTAGTCTTCACAGCAAAATGAATGTCTGGTACCAAAAAATCCTGCTTTAAAATAAAAAATTAGAGAGAATATACTTCTTCCAAGGTACGAAAATAAAAATCAAAGTTACCTTGCCTAAATTCCATGTTTATCAGGCCTGATATGTACAGACTGACTTGTGTCTATGGCAAAGATATAACAAGCTCTACTAAGGCAAGCCAGTAGGAGCTTTTGCTTTGGCATTTGGTGAGATATTTTTGTAATCCAGACCATAGTGCTTGCCTATATCATGGCAAAGTTCTGGTGTTTTAATTAATCCAAATCCTGGACAAGTTGCAACAGATGAAAATGTGCAATGGAAGCATAAACTACTGTTGTTTGTTGTTGCCTTCTACTATGGAAATCTAGAAGCTGCAGTACAAAGGAATCTGCTGAATTCTATAAGAAAGTGAAAAAGTAGAGATTTTTTGCAGAAATATTGGATGTCAGGTAATAGGCTCATTTTTCTCTCAAGGTAGAACAGATTTTTCTTCTGTAAAGATTTTTTTTTATTTCCTCACAGTGTTCAGAACTATAAATTTCATACAAGGGACTTGGTTGGAATTTACAAATGACTATAGCCTTTTATTGTGTTTTATGCACTTGTCAAACTAGAATGGCTACTGTAACTGAAGTAATATAGTAGTCATTTTCTACACAATTTGATTTAGGGAAATCTAATGTCTGATGAGAACTTATTACAGGATTGAGCATTAATATTATTTCATGCTCTTTTCTGGTTTAGTATCTCCCTTCAAACATGAGGTTCATTGACATTCTCCCAGTCACACTCCAGGTTATTAATTAGGTGATCATTACTGCCTACCTTCAACTCACTTTTGGGGAATTTCCAGTCTCAGGCAGTTACAGTATTTGAAAAGTCCTTCAAAAATTTTAAATTTTTGCAAAAAATATATAATACTTTCTTCTTCAGCACTATCCAAAGCTCTGGGTGACATCCTGTCACTCCCACCCTTGCCCCACATGAGGAGCTGCAGTGGTAACCCCAACAGCACAGCTGTGCCTTCGTTCCACATCGCAGAGGGCAAGTGAAATTTCCAGGTTTGCCATGGGCCTCCACACCACTCTTACCTTTTTGATGTGTGACTTATTCCAATACACTTAAAGCTATTTCTTGAGATGGACTTGTGCTAAAAATAAGGACCATTGAACCCAAATGTGCCAGAACTCTATAGGTTTGATTTGCAGGGAACATGCCTTTCTGCACTGACAACTTTGTGATTTTTAAGATGAAGTCTCCTGACATTTGCTGTTTAAGTAAATGACCTGTCTCTTGAAGATTGGTGATTGTAAGACTGTCTACTTTCATTTAGGTGAAATCTCTAGGCCTTTAACTGTATGGCAAAGTTTGAAAAGTTATTCTGAGTTCACTTTACATTTCAAGAAACAAAGACAGAAACCTTCAGACTAAAAAGTAACTTAGGCTTCAGGACTGTTTGGGTTTTTTCTGTTAATAAGATTTCCTTTGGTCTGGTGGAGTTTAGGGCTCTTTTGAGGTTCTGGATTTCTTATTTTCATTTTGGATTCTGGCACGTTTTCTAAACACAGATCTTTGGCGCTTGGCAAAAAAGCACATTGCTTCTACTGTCATTTTTGTCACTGTGGTCAGTGAAACAACAGTGGCAACTGTTGAAAATTTCCTTGGAGATCTCTTAGATCACTGCTTCTTATGAAGTCAGGCTGTAATTACAAGAGTTAACATAAAATATGGATCAAGCAGCTAACCCAGGGATCCCTTTGTGAAAATCAAAGACATTAGATTTTTCAGAAACTGAATGAAATGAAAATGTGTTAGGTTTGTCAGATTAGCTCTTTGCTCTTGATTAAAAATACGCTATCTATAACAATGCAAGTATTTTTAGGTACAAAAAACAAGGGTACAGATGTCTGACATTAAAAAAAGCAGTGAGGTGTTGGAAGCAAAGGAAAACCGAAAAAATCCAAGTAGTTTTCTTCAGCAGTATCCATTTCAGAGAGCTGATTAACACTGACAAGTCAGAACTCTTGCTGCTGACACAAGGCAAAGAGAGGCTGCCATGTTGCAATAAAATAATTTTCTGCTCCAAAGAAAATGGATTTTTAGCTGAAGATATTTTACTACTTCACAGAAATAGTGAAGCAGTGGGAAGTGTAAAATACCACGCTATATAAACACACTCCAGCTATAGTAACTTTTGACAGACTCCCTGTAATAGTTTTCTACAACTTCCCTCCTCCTAATCACTAAACTCTGAATGCCACAAGTAGGTGGGAAGTGCTTCCTGGATGTGGAAAGGGGCAGAAAGGACCCCAACCTGCTCTAGGTCAAAGAGGGAAAACTCCAAATTTGGAGGGGAATTCCTCTATCAGAGTTATAAACCAGAATGAAATTAGTATTGAAGAACACCTGTGTGTTTGACTCTGCAGGATAATCCTTAGGACACTTAATTGATAGAGAAAAGACTTTGTTTAAGATGAATGCTCCATGGGGGTATGTGAATGTATTATGCCATCCCTGAATTTTAAATATAATCATTATATTATTAGCACCAAGTCAGATAGAAGTAGGTTTTCCACTTTCATATCAGTTCCTTACTTCCTTGGTTACAAGGCTGGGATATTTCATCTCTGATATCATTTTAGCCTTCTAATCATTAAGTTTTAGAATATAGCACAGGCTTTTTTGGGGGTTAGAATCTTACAATTGTACAAATATTCCTTCTTTTCAAACTGATCCTGAGTCTTTATCTCCTCGAGTGCTTTGTCCCAGCTCCAGTTAGCATGTCATGGCAAAGCTTACCTTGTATTGGCAACAAGTCCACACTGCTAAAGGGTAGCAAGGGGACTATTCTGTTTCAGCCACTGTCCTTCTAAGCTTTCCCTGAATTTCCTCGCCTTCCTGCAGACTCCAGGAACAGCAGGGTTTCTCAACCTCACCAGCAGCTGGCTACTACACCTAGAGGGTGTTCAAACTATATTCAGCAAGTAGAAACAGCCTCATTTTAGTATTAAATAGCTGCTAGCTGCTAGCTGGACAGTAACCAAGCCATGGCAATGCTGGAAAGTCATAGACTTAACAGTTCATGACTTTCTCCTTCATCTTGCCCGATATTTTTCTGGTTTTTTAACAGTCATTAAGGAAGTGTATGATGCAACAAAATGTAATCTAAACATTTATTCCTCATAAAGTTTCAGTCTTCACCAGCAGCCCAATAACCACTCTTTTGAACTCAGCAGGCTGTTTGTTGAAGCAGCAGAAGAACATGCAGATTTTATAGCCTAACTGTAAAAGTGTTTGTCATGTACTAGAAAATCACTTAGAAATGGTTTTCCCATAAGCCTTCTGTCTTGGAGTGCAGAGGGTTTAGCATTTGCATAAGGTGTTTCAGTAGGTTTTGTAGGTCAGATCTATGTTCTTATTCCATTAAAAATCAAAATATGTTGCAGATTTTCCTTCTTTCCATTTCATAATCGTTTTCATCTTTCCATTTTAAGAACCTTTTCCTCATCTTTCCTGTGTGTTTTTCCCCTTCTCCTATTCACTTCCCTCTTCCCTTTCCTGTGTAATTCAAGTTTTGATTACCTAATCATCTTATTCTTACGGTAGACTTAAGCTGGAATTGGAGAAAAATGTTTGCTCACTTCTCATAAATAGAAAATGGCCAGGGAGCATGCATACTACCTGTGACCAGAAAGTAATTGAAATGGTAAGAAATGTAAATCTGGAGAGAGGACACTGCAGGGTATCCTTACAGGTGGTGCTAAAAGACCACGTCTAAGGAAAACTCTCATTACACTGCTGAG
Source organism: Chaetops frenatus (assembly GCA_013400775.1). Classification (NCBI taxonomy): domain Eukaryota; kingdom Metazoa; phylum Chordata; class Aves; order Passeriformes; family Picathartidae; genus Chaetops; species Chaetops frenatus. The sequence goes on along the minus strand of VZTR01013594.1, from coordinate 125,014 downwards.
AACAAAATGTTGAAACATTAACATTCAAAAAATATTGACCATGGGAAAGGAATATTTTGTGAATCAAACAGTAAATCGAAGGAGTGTATTGGTGGAAATGTAGAGAAGGGGAAAAGAAGGAGAATAATGTCATGCTTCATGAAGAAATATCACATGTTCCTCTGAAGAGAGTCTGCACCTGGGACATCTCACCAGCACTGCATCTTTATCCTCTTTCCCCAGTCACCTTTTACTTGCTCAGTCTGAGGAGTAAGAAACAAATTTTGATCACTATGCCAGAAAAAACAATTCACCAGAAATTCAAGGGGAAATTGTGAGGGACAGAAAGAAAGAAGGAGCTCAGGATATAAAAGGAACTGATTTACAAAGGGGCAAGTGGGATAGTAATACCAGCATTCCTTACTCTTAGTGAACAGTGACCAGCAGGCTGGTTTAAACCAACTATTTTTCTAAAGTCACTTTTACAGCTAGAAGGTGACTGCTATGTATGAATCTACAACTTAGTGCTGCTAATCCTGCAACACACATACAAAGAGGCCTTGTTTCACCATTTGAATAAACAAGAGGAGGGTTTAGTAAATGGAGAAGGTGTCCCAAATATCTTTGTCTCAGCTGATCCTTTTGCTCAACTTTGTCTCAACTCATCTGTGCGCTATAACCAGAAAATAGAACTTTTAGTGTAATATGTTTGGCTTATTTGTTCCTTTATTTTCAAGAAAAGATCTTAGTGTACTCTGCATGAATATATATGAGAGCTACAACATATGAGATATGAGAAAAACAAAGTGATTTTCCATCAGAAGTCATAAATAGTAAATTCTGCAGAAAGCAGTCACTAATTCTAACATTTGGAAACAAAAATGGTACAGAAAGGTGCTGGGGTTTTTTTGTTTTTTTTTTTTTTTTTTTCACAAAGGCAGACCTGATGCTGAATCAGTGCAAAACTTTATTAAGGGATATTTTTAAAAACTGCTGGTGGAAATGAGGAGCAAAGGTGACTAAACTACAAAGTGTTCACAAGGACTGGAAAAGTGAACAGCTCACAGAGGACCCTGCAGCAATACCAACATTTCCTTTGTAACCCAGGAGAGACAGTAGCACTGGGGAGATCATTATGCAGGGGTTGCTATTCAAAAGCTTCACAATACCTCATAAAGAAGTAGAAAAACAAAACTATTACAGAGACAGGTCTGTAGGACCTCAGCACAGTCGGCATTGCCTCAAAAATAGGTAGTCCTTTCTTTCCCAATCCCCTAAGAGATCAATTATGGAATTCTTTTGAATAGTAAAAGTCAAATTTCAGTGTCTGCTGCTACCTTACCTTATATTTAGATTCAGTCCTCAGAAAGCCTAGCTTACATTTGAGGCAGTGGGGCACAGAGGGTGAGAGAGAGAAATTTATAGCTTATAGTTTATAATTTTCATATAGCTTATAGTGCCCTAACTTGGCATGAATAATGTAGGTACCTTGCACAGCGATGCTGTAGAGAATATTCTGGTTACAGTGACCATGATGTTACTGGTTTTGGATACATAATTTCCATCCCATCATTTTTAGATGATTTAGCTGTGCTGCTGCAGAGACACTAACCCTGGAGGGTGTTTCGGTGTGGGGAGCCCCAGGCTGGCAATGGCTCTTGGGCCACTCCCCTGCCCTCACCGAGGCTGTGGCTGGTGCTCCCCACAGTCCACTGCTGCCCAGGTCCACCTGGCATGGGCTGCACCAGCACCACATCACCCAGCCTGCAGCTCCCCTCAGAGAGCAACACTTACCCATGAACTGCTGCTCTAGGACAAGCTTTTAACTGGTGCTATTTCTTTACAGTTGATACATTTGCTTATTTTTAACCTCCCACAACAAGAGATCCTCTTTCTGAAGGACTTCCAGATTCCTGGTCCTACCTCCAGGTTTTTCCAAATGGTGAGTGCTGGAACATGCTGGTTGTTCATTTAACACTGAGGCAGCACTTTCTGCATCTCTTGACACGTGGAGCTTTTCCCTCACTCTGTTATGCCAAGGTACTAACATAGCATGCAGTCTCTCCTGTTTTTGCAAGCAATATTTGAAAGCAACATATGTAGAAACAGCTCCTGGGACATTAAGTAAATTTAGAGTGAGAAAGTTGCAATATGAATACACAGCTTGTTTTCCAGAACATGCCTCCTTTTTGCTGTGAAATCCCTCTGCAGACTAGATGGGCTTGCACATTGTTGCTAGAAGAAAAATACGTATTTTTCTTCTAAAAAAAATATGCATTGCATGCTTGGATGTTTTTTTGGG
>VZTR01013594.1:79712-122664 GCA_013400775.1 Chaetops frenatus | reverse complement strand
GTTGGTTAGTTGGTTGGTTTTGTTGTTGTTGTTTTTAATATATAAAGGAGAGTTTGTGTTTACCTCGACAGGACAGAGGTAACACTGTGGGTCAGAAGCCCTGTGGCCCTGCAGCAGCTGGGCTGGGAGCCCAGTGTGACAGCACAGCAACAGCTCCCTGCCCCAACTCCGTGGGCACCTGGACTCCAGCTGATGCCCAGGCACCAATCCTTCAGAGCCAGGGATTATGTTTTTATCAGAGTCTGGGATTATGGTTTTTTCCCTCTGAAACTGAAAACTTCAGGTACTGAGTTAATCACCATGAATCTCATAGAGGTTTGCAGAAATTTTCTGGATGGAGTATAGATGTACGTGGAGGTGTTGCATTAAAAAGCAAATTAACTATTTAGACCTCCTTAATAAGTGACACTTAACCAAAACAACGTTTGAAGATTGAGATAATTAAAGCTAGTCAGATCATGCAGAATATCAGGATGGCATTTGAAAGGTTAATATTCAGTAGTGAGACTATCAGAAACATCTCAGCCAGAACTGACAGTTTTATAGCATCCTAGAAAATATACCTTTACTTTGCTCAGCAGCACTTCAGAGCCTTCATATATCAATCGTACCAGAGGGAAAATGTGAATGTTATTGTTTTGTCTAAACAAAACAAGTCTGTTCCAATAAACTTTCTGTCCAAAATTAATTGGACTAAAATAACATGATGGAATCAATGTGTGCTGAATATCAGTGTGATGTTCACTTGGTTTTATTTGTGTGGGCTCCTTTTGAAGGAGCCAATAGATAAATTAAGTAATATAAAAATACATGTGATTTATGAACAGTCATTGAAATAATACTTCAGAAATATTGGTAAAGGTCAAATTCTTGTATGTCCCCACTCCATCTTGTTTTCTATGGAACATGTCCATATGTTTCTGAAGTCCCAGTGTGGTATATATGGGTCCACCTGTGTCATTGCACAGATTTTTCAAATTTATCACTGACCAAATAGTTTTTCTGGAGGTCACTGTGGTTTATGAGGAAGCTACGCCAATTCCACCTGGCCAATATTAAGCTCAACAGAGTGCAAGGCATTTTCTTTTGCATTACAGCTAAAATCTCATAACCACCTCTATCCAAAAGAAATATGAGCTTTTAACAGCTTTGAGGCAAAACCTCATAATAATAACTTTTTTTATGTAGCATTTTTCATTTCAGGATTGCAGAAAGCACTTTGATTCATGGAATTGCTTGTAAGCCAAGAGAAATCATGATTTTGGCCTCCTGCAGAATACAGACCTGTAGTTATTCTACAGTACCTCATAACTTGGGACCACTGTAGTAACCTTGAGATAGCCCCATCAGACAGGTTATATCAGCCTTATTTTGAAAAGCAGGAAATTGTGGTATTCAGCTAATTGTCTGACTCTCAGAACACACAGCAAGTGGCAGTTCTCAAAGTGGATATTTAACATTGTTTATTTTCCATGGTAGTAAAGGGCACTTGCTGGCCTTTTCATGATGCACTAATGAGTAGAGATGTGTGGATAGAGATGGAACAATTGAAACCGAATAGCTGGTACAAAGGGGCTATTCCTTTGAAAATTTTCTAATGGGAATGATTAAATTATAAGATTTATGTGTAGTGACTTTCTGAGATGCAGTACAAGATATGCTGTTCAAATTTGGCTAAATTGAAGTTACTGGATTGTTCACCTGCTATAGGAAAAAATGATATATATTGACATCAACTCAAGTTGCATGTACATGTTTTAGACTTGGTTTTAGATGCTAGGGTTAATAGCTATATAAAACATTTAATAACCCCAGCTCTGCCAAATTCTTATTTTAAGCCTTTATTTATAGGTTTCCATACAGTCTTTTTTAAAAGAGTTGCATGGATGGGTGTTTTAGGCAGATTTTTAAAATCTACCTTCATTTTGTAAAGTTTATTTTGGATGTTGTTACTTTAGCAAATTACAGGACTTTAAATATCTGAAGCCAGTGATAACTCCAGGGCTTGTAGCGAACATAATTTCCTGCAGAAAATTCTTCACTCTTCTGGGAGAACTGTTATTTGATTAATATGAACACATTTCCCTCTTTAAATCAGTACCAAAATGATCCACTTAATTATGGAAGATCATTTCTTTCTCTAGAAGTGCCATATAGCCTTTTATCTATTTAGAATTTTGAGAAGTGTTGGTTACACTCTGAGTCAGATCCTGGGTATTGACTGAAAGACTCCATCCTGTTAAAGGATGCCTTTCACTGTAGCACTAAGTAGATGAAAGGGGTGTTCAAACAGGGTCACCTTGTTGTGTAGCTGGTTTCTCCTCATTCCAGAGGAGACTTTTCCAGCTTTACTGAAAAAGCCAAGAAAGCAAAATAAAATGACCCGTTTCTTCACCTTGCACACTTAGAGCCATTTGAGATCAGTCTCCTGTCTTTTATCACAGCAATATATATTGTTGCACACTCCACCTGAGGAATTTGTTATGATTTTTCATCTGACTTGTAGAAATAATAAGTAGCTCTCTTTTTATATTTACAACATTTCTTTCAAGATGGTTCTATGCTATATTCAAGCTAAAGTACCCACACCATTGATTTTTAAGTACAAAGACATTCCTGATTTCTCACAGATTCAATGATGTTAAGATGCATGGGAAATGGCAGTTTATTCTGACTTTTTTTTCAGAGTTTAGGTGTTCAAGTTTTTCTTAGTTAGTGCTGCATTGATTTTAGCTGCTAATTGACCTGTGATTATGGACTTATTTTCTAACAGTGGAGTGGGGAATATCTTTCTCTGTATCAATTTTCCTTTTTACTCTAATGCCTAGAAAACCATGAAAATTGGAGATAAACTGTGTCAGTGAGATTTCAGGGACAAAATGTTGGCTTCAAAGCATTCAGTTTAGCTTCAAGTATGAGACACAACATAGCAGCATGACTTCAGACTACTGAATTCTTTCATCTAGAGTCAACATTCACTGCTAGTACTCTCAGAAACAAAAACTCATGCTAAAAACAATCAAAGCTTTAATTTCAGCACTGCAGAAGTGTACACTGGAAGGTATTTACTCCAGGTAGCATGGTAAATTTTACATTGACCACCTGAAAAAAAGAAAATAATTTGAAGCATGCCTTTGTGGCTATAAAATGACAACTTTAACAAATTAGGACACTGGCACAGAACAACCTCTACGCAGCTGAAGAATTATCATTAAAGTGGTGCAGAATCCATTAAAATAACTTATTGCTTTATGCAGTGTCTTTGATAATCTGGCTGGAAAAATGATCTACCAAAGACAACAAACCTGAAGAACACAGAGGTATTTGACATTTTGCACAGAACCACAGGAGAATTGTTGTTATTATCTGGTATGTGCGAGGCCATCACTCGGTCTGCAGCATACTGCAAATACTGCAGTTGGGGTTTTCATTAAAAACTCCTGTCCAAGCTATTCAGCATCACACAGTGGAGGGCGGGGACATCACCCAGATCTGAATCTTGTACTGTTCCCTCCTTTACTTTTCCTGCTACTACTGGCATAATGCTATTTCTACCTTATAGAATTACATGGCTGTTTTGGAAAATTAACTGATCAGCAACAAGATGAAAGCAAAACCTACCTAAGGTTTCCCTCCCCTGTCTGAAATACTGGATTATCAGATCTAATCCAGAACAGCCAGGACTTTGGTTATAAGGAAACTCGGGTTGCACGTGGGTCACAAAAGCATGGAACAGGCAATATGACTCAGATTTCCTGATCTGAATTATGACACCTCTGGCTTTGAACCCAAAGTTTCTTGCTTCTCACCTGTCCAAAGTACAAGAAAAACAATATCTGTGATAGCTCAGTAGTTTTGACCAAAAAAAAAAAGTTTTCTGCCACTTGAGAAATCCTTCCTAATGAAATTGCTGAGCTTGATACCTGAAGTGTTTCATATCAAGTAACATAATAACTGCAGCTCATTCTGCAGTTTCATTGTCCCTGCAAAAGAAGACTTGAATAATATCGAGTTGGGGTTGGACAGATTTTTTTTTCTGTACTTTTTCTAAGGGGGTTGGGGGAGTGGTTTTGGGGTTTTTTTTAGATCCAGGTTTTATTTTATTTTTGGTCTTATCATGCATAGGCACTCTGGAAATGATAGAACTATCCCATAAATCTCTATCTCTCCCACAAATAGACTCTTCCATTCTTGTACAGATGCCCATCATATTGGAGAAATAAGGGGGTTCTTTTATGGTCCTCAAAACTCAGCTTTGATCTGTCTTCCAGAGATCACTGCTAGACTGTTCAGACCAGTATGGAGAATGAGTATGAACTGTCCAGAATAAGTTCCTGGGGAATGCAATGCAACTCTCTGCACTCGTTTCAGATCTGTGTGGGACATTCAAGTGCTAACTTACAGATCTATAACTGAGACTTACTCACCAGCTCCCACCATTGTACCCAGATAATTGATCAGGAATTGTAGATGGCCACATATGTCAGAAATCTTACTTGAGATCAAAATGTCCATAAGGCATGCAATAGAGCTTTTGAAGTTTTTGGTGTGTCCATGCTAGCTGTGATCACAACACACCCCATAACTGTACTATGATATGCCAGCACTGCTAAAGGAGTTTCTCTGTGTAAAGATTATCTGAGCTATAAAAAAGATGAAGAAAGCTGTGCAGTGCAGTGATCAAAGATACTAAATATGAAAATGAGGCAGAGATTAGGAAACTTGCTTACAAGGTGAAAGCTTCATTTAATTATCAGCTGCATTACTGAGGAGCTAGTCTTCCTTGTATCTTATGGTAACTGTTCTTTGTGGCATCTAACTACAAATGGATTCATAGCTAGATTTGAAATCTAGCTATGAATCCATCAACACAATCAAATACTATATCAGATATTTGATATTTATAACAGGACTATATTCTCATCACAGAGGAAGTAAAAATCTAGTAGTTGGACATCTAAGAGACAGTTCAGGTATGAATATAGAGAGAGCTGTCCACAGGAATAATTATGTGCAACCTCTCACTCTTGAAAAATACCAGCCACTGGACTAGAAAATAACCCCTTATTGTGGCAGTTGATTCTGTTTTCTTAATATCATATCTGGAAAATCAGAACAACCTGCTCTAAAGTAGTTTTGAAATGATGTTATAGAAACAATCTTTCCCCTTCCCTGCCTAAACTACAGCTTCTCTTTTGAGTTTGCTGGGAAAGTGCTTTCAGAAAGTCTTTTCCTAACCATTCAAATTGTCTGCTTGCATAATGAGTACAGCTTTGGAAAATAAAAATCTAGTTCTTGGATTAGACTCAAGTGGATGTTCACTCCACGGTGGTTTTGCTCATTTTAAACAATCCAAAAGGCCAGTCAATACATTTTGCAGATTCATATGTCATGAAATCATAGGATGATGGAAAAACAGGACTGAAAGGCACCTTAAAAGGTCATCAACCCCATTCCCTTGCTTGATGGTGGGGTGAGCCAGGTGTGTGGCGTTTTAAAAGTGGAGATTGCACACCCTCAGCAGTGGGTTCTTCTCTATTTGTAGGTTATTCCTGATAATGAACCCCCATGTTTTCTCTTACAAGACAAGCTCATCCAGGCATTCTGACTGCGTGTGCCTTAGTAATATATCCCAGCACACTGTATTACAATAAAACCAAGCAATGACCAGCAGGAGATGCACCAGTTTTTAAGCTATGCTATCTTTTAATACAGTTCACTTTTTTTTGCTGGTAGCAACTCTGGTGCAAGTGAGGAGACTGACAGTATCCTTTAAGTTAACTTCTTTTTTTTTTTTAATTGAGTTGCAATTGAAAAATAGATCAGGGAAAAAGAAAATGTAGCACTTAATGATTTCTGCTGATACTGTGGTAGTTCAGTTAATTGCAGTACTCTAATTATAATTTTTAAGTAATCAAGCAAAATTAAAGTTTTCCAAAATAATTGTTATCAGAGATAGTCATATCTTCCCTAAAGAGTACATCTAATATGTACAAACCCAATTAGAATCATATCCAATCAAAGTAGACATCATTTTCTAGTTTTTGACTACTGTTCCATAAAATTTTTTGCAGAGTGAAGGCTGAAAAACTTAATGGAACATACTAGTTTGACAACTAGTGATTTTTATCAGGCAAAATGGCTTTTATATAATACCCAAATATTTTATCTGTGATTCTTTTTCTGAACCAGTTGTAAATGCTTCTGCAAGATTCATTTTTTACACATTCACTTTGGTGTTAAAAATTAATTTGTATTAAAAATATTATTAGAAACATGACAATTTAAGGTTGATAAATAGTGCTGTATAAGTACTTCATTGTAGTGCATACCACAAATCTGATGGTAAAGAGTCAATTTACCAAGGCATTTTAAGGATGAGCACAAAAATATTTGATTTCAGTGGAAGTTAAGCTGAATTGGATTCTCTTAACACACTTTTAATTTGTTTAATACCCATTTTGCTGTGAGGAAAATAAAATTTGCCATTTAGCTTGACTGACTTTGTCAAGAGGGAAGGTAAATAGTTTGCTTCTTGCACCTTTCTACCATCACTATGCTACTTCTCTAGAATAAGGGGAAAAGCTGCTGAAGGGGAAGAAATCCATGACATCTGAACTGTCAAACGTGTGATATTCAGCCTGTACGTCTGGTAACTGCAGAGAGAAGGAAACAGACAGTGCCGTCCTCTTGCCAGTACTGCTGGTGCAGAATGGACAACCAATTACTTTCCTAGGCCTTAGTCTGACAGGGAAACTGGGGAGACAACTTCAATGCTCTCCTCTGATCAGGCTTCCCATCTGGCCTCAGGTACATCAGTTTTCCAACCATAAAATAAAGATGAACCTAACTCCTCGTTCGTTCAAGTGTTGGGAAAAGATGTATTATGTATCAGATGCTCAAGAAAGACTATACTGGTGATCTGAAAGGTTCCAAAAATGTTCAGCATGATGTCTTTTAGAAGCTTAATACTAGGTGAAAATTTAACCTATCTGAAAACATCCTGAAGACTTTTTGCTAGTTGGATCTTTAGGGGTAGGAATACACAAAAAATTGAAAGAACAGTAATTAGATTTTCATTGTAATTTAACCCACTGAAGAACAGTAAATGACTTCATGGCAGGAATATAATGTTATCAGAGTGGCCCAAACCACAGATTCTGATCAAGCTTTTAGCAGACTAAACACTTAAATTGCCAAATATTAAAAGAACACTTTCTGAAACACAATCCTCTAAAACTGTTTTAAATTGGTGATTCAAAAACAGATACTTCAAGTCATTAGTATATCTCAAAAATCTCAGACTTGGCTTAGGAGCAGATCACCATATTTTGATGATTCCATTCAAAGAGCTCCTTATAAACTCTCCTTCAGAAGTGTGGGACGTGATAGTCAATGTAAGCAATTCCTACATGGGGATAGGTTTCAGCTTAGACACCAATTCTGGTACAGTTAAAGATCTGAAAAATGAGTACAGAATTGAAGGGCTGGCTCAGTGTTAACCTTGTGCAATTAAATCAATACCGTAATACAGAGCCCCGAGCTGAGGCAGCATCACCCTTCCTGCACAGCCCTTCTCAATGCATGCTGCTGTGCATTGTGTGAATCCTGCCCTCACCATTACAGGAAATGATTTAAAAATATAAATGAGGTACAGTACCTTGGGTCTGGCTTTTGGAAAGGGAGGATATTACAGACATCAGAGAAAGATCTTATCCTTTCCTTCTAAATGCACTGGGTGAGAAAGACCTCTTATGTCAGATACGCCAGCTGTATTCTGACACTGTACTGGTAAAACTTAAGTCTTTTTCAATTTTTGGGCAAGTTTAGAAGCCCAAAAGTAGGACCAGACCTGCATACTTGATACAGAATGCAGTAGACTGACTTTTGGCTCTGGGTTTCCAACATTTTTCTGTCAGTTTTACAAATAATTCTGTGGTTTAGCTTATTGTGGTTCAGTTACTGATCAAACAAAATTATTAGGTGGAATCAAAATACCTTTTTCTAGCTAAAACTAATAACTTCAAAAAAAAAAAAAAACAAACCCAAAGCCAAAAACATGCTTGTCCTGTTCCTTATTTTCTATTTTTGAAAGGTATTTTTTTAAAGAATGTCTAAATTAGCCAATTTTTTTCTGTTTAGAAAATGTCAAAAAATATTCTAATATTTCAGGAGGTTTTAATTACCCTTCGTTGTTGTTTTTCCTGAAGTCCTCCTGAATTTTACTTCACCTTATCCAAAAATTTTGAATAAATTGGAGAGGGGGAAGATTCCTCTGTCAAAGAGATTTTGCTAAATAAATTCCCCATCCTAAAGATGTGCCTGTCTGTATTCAATGGTCTATTTAAAACATGTGTGTGTATTCAGTCCAGTCTTTAGAATTATAATCAGCTTAATACCACTATTAAGCAAAAAATCACTGTCAAAACTGATTCCATTGTTGTCAGTCTTGCTGAGCAGCTCAAAGACTGAATGGACTGTGGGGATAATTAGGCATCTGGTATGGGACCATTTCTTATCTGTAAAGCTTTGCTCATCAGAACAAGACCAGGGAGGATGATGGAAGAAGAGCTTTTTCTTTTGTCACATGAGCCTACCGTGTCATTTTCCATTTCATTTCATTAAAACATAGAGATGCATTGCATGAAAACCTGATGATTTAATTTTCATTATGAAACCATAACAAGATGATCCATGATTTTAAAGATTTGAATCAAAGTTCAGCTCTGATAAGTATGGAAATCATCATGCTGATTTCCAATTTGCCCTGTCAGAATTATTTTTCTAAAGGTAACTAAAAACTCAATATAATGTTCAAAAGTATTTTAAATATAATTACAGAAATATAGTGATCTAATAAAACAGTATCCACAAACATTAAGGAATCATATTTTAAATCACTGTGATTTGTTATCACTTTTGGCAATTCCACCAATAGGCACCTTTAATATGGATTTTTAATCCTAAAATTAAGTTTCTAGTTTTGCCCAGAGATTCTCTCTTCTGTCTTTAATCTTATTAAACAAAATTTGCCTGTTATTATGAGGATTAGTTTATTAAAACTCTTCATCTTTCTGCTTACACATTCACTTCTGCTGCTTGAACTGCTACACTGCAGTAAGCCAATGCTGAAGTAAAATCTATTCTTCTTTATAGCTGCCAAAGTGACTAGTTTTTTGTTAGAAAAAAATTACTCATTTGCAATTATATTCTGATTTATCAGAGAGCATTTGTACAAATTTTTTTTTAATTTCTTTTTGGGATTAATAGTCTTCACATGAAAAATTATTTTCAATGACTTCTAGGCAAATCTCACTTATTCTAAAAGTGCAGCTGAAAGTTCACCAAAATTGTTTAANGTTTTTTGTTAGAAAAAAATTACTCATTTGCAATTATATTCTGATTTATCAGAGAGCATTTGTACAATTTTTTTTTTTAATTTCTTTTTTGGGATTAATAGTCTTCACATGAAAAATTATTTTCAATGACTTCTAGGCAAATCTCACTTATTCTAAAAGTGCAGCTGAAAGTTCACCAAAATTGTTTAACAATTATGTGGCTTCTTTATTATCTTTTCTTAGTGTGCAGCAGAAATATAAGATATTTAAGAGCATATCAGGAGTGCCATGTGTTTTCTATAAAAACACTCATCTATCACAAGATTTCAGGAGTTTCATAATCGTAAGACAAACCTTGGAAAAGATGAAGTTGTAAAACACATTTTGTATGCTTAATACTTACCCTGTGGCTTTTACTTTCAGATATGCCCTTCAGATATATTTTGCACCCTTTCCTTTGCAACCGTTTGGTTCCTGAAAGAAGATGCAAACAGATTTTCTGAACAATAAACTTCTGGAATCTGGAGGTTTAAAGAAGATTTGGACTGTAGGCGTTGGTAACCGCCTTAGGGTCTCGCCAGTTAATATGGAAAGTGACTCTTATTACCAAGATCTGCAACCCTTTGGACTGCAGATTTAGGTGGTTGTGGGGTTTGTTATCTAAGTAACACACCAGCAAGAAACTACTAATGACTACTATTAATCTAAAAACACACAAATAGAAGTACGAAGTCACCGTTGCAGTGCTATGGAAAACCCTTTCAGATTACTCACAAATTCTTTTCCTTTCTCCATTCAGTGTTAGGATGCAGGTCTGTCCCTGCTTGCTTTGTCCTGTCATGCCATGGTACAGCTGATGGGGAGACCAGTGTGCTGTCTGGGGAGCTCTTCCTGGCATTCCACGGGACTTGGATGAAGTGTTGAAAGATTTTTAGTCCCTCCTGCCTCTAAACAAGTTCATGGTAGTTCAGTTATGATTTGCTTCTTTGCATGAAAGAAAGAAAGAAAAGAAAAATAAACTTATCCATAAGAAACATATGGCACATGGTTCTTTTTGAAAAAGTCAACATAATGCTGAACTAAGTAGTTGTTACTTGAATTCTAAATTCTTTTAGCCAAATCTGGACCTCATGACATGATTCTACCTCCTCACTATAGATGTCTGTGGTATTTATCTTCTTAATCATGCAAGTCTCTTATGTTTCTCATGTGTTTTGAAGGCAAGTGTGGTGATCTTCCTGCTACAGGAGGCCTAATTTGCTTACAGAACAAAGCATAATTCTTTTTAAAAAGAGAAGAGTGATAGAGACACTTCTAACTGTAGGGCTGGTGTTGAGCTGAGCTGCTAACCAGGGAGTACTTCAGAGGAGGTAGCTAGAATCTTTAACCAGCACTGGTCATGCAGGTGTAGTTTAAAGTGTCTTAAAACTTTTACATTAGACCTTGAGAATAAAATACTAATATTAAGACCTTACAGCACTTTATATCTGTGTTGCTCAATTAACACTAGTAAAGGGTAAGTCACCACTCTGAAAGGTGGAAACTGGCTCAGTCATCTGACTTAGATTACTTGTGGTTTTCGTTAAAAGATGAGAAAAAGATACTTGACCAAGAGAGTCGACTTTATTGCCGATATGAATGGTGAAAACAGTAGTGAGGACACTTGGCTTATTTTAAAAATAAAATAACAGAGTGTCAGTGTCCAGTACTTAGAAAATATCTGATCTGTGTCTAAACTTTACAGCCCTATTTAAAATAAACAATATACAAACAATATGTTGTCCCTTGCTTTCAATTTGAATTAGGCTGGGAAGTCTTACAGGGATCAAATATCATGTGCACAGTTAGGCATCCCTCAGCTGACTGTTATGGTATTTTATGATGTAAAACTAAACCACTATTCAAAGCCCTTGAACAAGGATATTAAAATTATGCTGAACTGGATATTTCTGAAAGTTGTTCTGTATTTTTTATGTAATTTTTCTCTCCAGAAAAAATTTGAGAAATATTTGAAGAGACAAATAAGTATTTTTTACTCTTATTCTGGATTTGGCAAACGCCATCACAGAGAGTGAATTAAACACCTAAAGATGGTGAGCATCCAAGGTATAAGAAAACTGTGAAAAAGACTCAGTCTGGGGCCCAGGTGTCAAGACCAAAAGTGGAGCCATTATTTTCTGCTCGGACTCCACAGTGGACTTTGTTTTATCTTTCATGAAAACCACAATCTATATAGTTCAGACAGTTAAGTAAACACTATTTTTTTCATTCCTATTTTAGATACATTTTTAGCTAATGTTTCAATATGGATGTAAAAGGAGTGAAAAAGATCCCAGCACTTGAAGTTTATGATCAGTGAATATTTTTAAAAGAAAATAGTTTACAGTCAAACAAATAGGGTGTTACAGAAAAATAATTAGAGTGCTTCTCCCTTAGGGGCATTGCTTTTAAACCTTATCCAATTTACCCTGCTCTTGGCATCCTGCTGCTGACATCAAATGGGCAAATTTTACAGTTATTTACCTAGGCTGTCTCACTCATATATATGTCCCAGGAGAAGTAACCATATAAAAGCAGCTTGGCAAAACCATCAAGCCATTTAAAAAGTGTCTCCAAGTACTTGCTGGCTTTTGCAGTAAAATTCAAATGGCAGTTGCCACAGCTCCCAAAAAAGCTTCAGAGCCTGCTTCTCATTTGGATGGCAAAGAGGGTGGCTAGCTCTTTTTTGTCACTGTTGTAATTGAAGCACACTTCAAACAAGATTTAAAATATTATTTTAAAAGTTGTTTGTGCATGTGTGTGTGTGTGTAATATGTTTATACAATTTGTACATATTTATTGCCACTTTAAAAACTTTGGATCCAAGCCCCTCACTTAGTGTACTCTTCCTTTAGTGATGCTGCATTAGTACATACAGATGCTGCATGTCTGACTTATAATTAATAGCCACATGAGTTTTATATTTGTTCATAGGCAGAAATTTTAAGTGGAAAATTTTGAAGGTAGCCTCTGATAGTTAATGAATCACACACAGGTAGATGGTGCAATTCTAGAAGGGCTGTAACTCCTTCCTTACCCTTCCCAGTTCAGAACACCCACTTTCTTACCTGTGATGCTGACATGCCTGGTGAAATATTTCTTCTCCTCTGCTGTCTGGACAACTGCTACCTCAAACCCTGGAATGGGAGCAGGGTGCTGACCTACAGGCAGCCCAGCTGAGGTTTTCCTGTTGACTTCTTATGCTTAAATGCCACAATACCTATATAGCATGCGTTGTGTCATCCTTAAAAATGTTGATCACCCTAGTCCCTTTCCTTTTCTCTTTTCCATTGCCATTTTCTCCAAATGACACCATGCTTATTTGAATTCAGAATGGAGAGACATCTCCAGGTCAATAAACACTTTTGAGGTGGGACTTGGCAAGACAACCAAGCTATGCTCTGACAATGCAGGTAACCAGTCTAACTCACTGAATGAGTGGAAAACTGATTTAGGAAAATGAGAGATTGGTTTTCTTACAAGATAGTAAATTTAACATTTTTGTCAGAGAATTGCAAAGGAGAGAGAAAACATTTAGCCCTTTTAGGGAGAAATTGCTAATTTACTTTAGCTGGAAATCTCCTCCTTGAGTTTTAAAAAGCTAAACCGATCCAAATACCTTCAAAAGGCATTGAAGAGGAGACTGGCTGTAAAAGTCAGCATGCCTCACTGACAGAGTGTGCTCTCTGATGAGATCTGTCTAATCACTGGCTCTAATAGCAGGAATTTGGGGCACACAGCACCTCAGAAGGATGTGGCAGTAGGCCATATTTATGAGAGGTGTAGAAAGAGTGGTATTTCTAATTTCTTAAGTGTGTTAAGCACATTGGCTTTGCTTATCTTTTTTTCCTTTGCAGCTGTTTTGTATAAATAAGTATTACTCTGTTGTCTACTTTGGAGTTACATGAATGTATGCTTTCATTTGAATTTGACCTTGAATTGCCTTGAATGAATTGAAACTTCGTGGTAATAAAATAGCAGGAGGACATTCCTTATATAACAGTGCAGGAGCACCCTGGGTGCCTCCAGAGGGTTTGCAAAGTGAGAACACTATTCCAGCTTCATGGGCCAGTTAAAGACCTGGTACCACAGCTGTCTGAAAGAAGTTTCTCCCAGTAGAAGGTGGTGACCATGGAAACGATTCCTGTTGCATCCAGATAGTGAGACGTGTGTTTGGACTCCAGTTTTTCTGCAGCAGTAACTCACAGAAGTCAGTGAAGTAGGCAGCTCTGGAAGCTGATGTAGGCAGATGACTGAGCCAGGTTGATATTCCTGATAATTTCTACTGCCAGTTCTGTGAGTTCAGACAAGTGAAAAATGAGAGCAGACAAGCTGATAGTGCTCAAACCAAGCTATTTGGGTCAGTCTGAATTTTCAAATGACTGCTGTCTATTAAACATCACAGGAGGAGCCAATGTAAGAAATGGCTTGTACAGTGGCTAGAATATATGATTTTCAGTTCTTTATTCCATGTCAATCACCTTCACTTGTCCTGTGCAGTCAATCATGAATATTCATGTGTGTAAAGCCCTTGTTTGCAAGAGAAGTCCATGGTTCTCAAACTGCTGTTGCAGAATCAGATGGCTAATGGTATTAAAAGAACAGTCATGATCAAAGGGACTATGGCAGTTGTAAATTAGTGGATATCTGTGACCTTCCAGCATAGATGAAAAGCATCTATGTGCCCTTTACAGTTGAATTCTGTGGTTGCTTCAAGGAGATCTTGACAACTGCTTTTTGCTCTGACTTCATGCAGTGCTTAGCATAACAGTACTGATTCTGCCTGTTTCTGGATCAGTTACTACAAATAGCACAGTAATAAAACCCTTTAAATACATTGGTCTAAATTATCTCCTGACCTTCAGCTGTGTCCTATCAGCATCAGACTACAATTCTCCAAAGGCTTTTTCGATGTTTACATCAATAGCCAAGATGTGTCAGAGGCTGAAGGAGGTTTAGCTATAATAGAAAAGTAATGAAACACAAAGACAGTGTTACAGTATTAGATGTTGCCTTCAAAGTAATCTTAATGAGTTTTGATGTTAATATGGCAGTGGAGGAGGGGAAATTAAAGCAGGCTGTAAACAATACAGATCCAAGCAAACCAACCAAAAATCCAAAAATAAAGAACTCAATGATGAGAGTAGGGAAAGAAAAGGACAGAATTCTGAAGACTGAGACTTTGAATGCCATTACTTTAATTTCGGTAGGTATTTCATAGTTACTTAAAATTTTGAAACTTTCCTATGATCCTCTCCTTCATTAATTAACCTAATTCTAAATAGGAGCACAGGCAAAATAATGCAAGCTAAAGTATGGTTACTGTATTGTGCTCAGAAGTGATTGGGGTTTTTTTGAGGAGAGTACCAGCTACAGAGGAATATTTTCCAGAACAGTATATGAACAAAACAAGGCTAGAAAAAGAAATCCATATTTTACTATTATTGCATTTATGCATGGAAATTCTGAGGCTTTTCCACTAAATGAAACACAGGAAAGAATAAAAGCTTCAGAATGACAAAGAATCACTATGTTTTTTACTAGTCTGTGACTTGAGACCATGGCTGACATCACTGTTTATTTCATTTTATGTCATGTTGTTTTGCAAAATTTTGATGGGCCATAACTAATAACAACATACAGGAACTGTCTAACTAAGTTCGGTAATTATTTTTCTGCCTATTACTCTGTACTGTGCTGGCCTCCTCTTAGCATTTGTGTAAGCACTTTTGTGCTCATTATAACCTTAGTCATGTGCTGCCAACATTCCAATAAGTACCTCCCACAAAAATGTTCCTTTGTACTGTGTACCGAGCGCTGCACCCTTGTGCACAGAAGTGGAGGGAGTATGGCAGGAGAGAAAATGTAGATTTTTAAGTACCCTTTCTAAAAATGAGGGGAAAAAATCCCTGATGATTTGTAGTCTAGCCTGTTTAATATAGGTAACTGCAGAGAAATAGTGTGGGATTTGGCAGGGTAATTTGTCAGCATTTGCAAGACTACAGTCCTAAAATCATAATGTTTGGTGGCATAAAGCATTCAGAATACAGGCCATTGCTGTTATATAGGCATTTTCATAGTACAGTGAAAACTCTTATTGCTGCAAATAATAAAGCCATCCAAACCATGTTTAGCTTTTAATGTGTCCCTTCTACCTTAACTAGAAAACTTCCTGATTTGGTGTTATACAATTTCTGGTGTTACTTGCAGCAGACTATTACACAGAAACAGGAGGACTCCTCTATTAGTGCCTTTGTCTGCTAAAGATGGTTCCCAGCTTTTATTTTTACTGGCCACTCTTACATTGAGGAGGCTGAAATAAAAGATGTACAGCAGGCAGGGTTTCTACAAAAACATCTTGTCTTAGATGTCCATTAGTATATAAATAAAACCATCTCCTACATAGCTAATCTTACAGTTCATCACATCTTTTGGCCTACAGTTGCAATGGAGGCTAGCTCCTCTCTCCTAAATCTTCATCCCACACCTGCATCTGGTGAGGTACCAATGACCCCTCCCAGGAGTGACCACCAGTCAGGTGGAGAGTGCTTTCTCCAGTGCAGTGAGATGCATAGATCTCATGTGCAGAGGATACTCACAGTTTGGCTAAGTGAAGAATATGTGTCTGTTTGGATTACTAGAAAATATGTGGTTTTGTATGTGTATGATGACAAAAACATGCACACTCTGATTAGCCTGCAAATGCTCCTGAAAGAACCCATGAACCTTATTGTGCAAAACCACAAGTATTTCTTAATATACAGCTTCATGATAATCCACATAACTATTCAGGTAACAAGGCTTCATGGATAAGGCCTGAGCATGAGTTTAGGAAGGTCCTGGAGATATCCTTTGAGTGACCTTGGGAAAAGGCTTTCCTAGCTTCACTTTGCTTCTTGTGCTTTTTCTCACTTCCCATTATTGGAGATCACTGCACAATAGATCTTCAGCTTCAGCCCAGACATTGATGTAGTACAAATAGCTAACAATCATAATCATCTAAGTAACAATAACCTCTCTTTTCCTCTCTCTCCTCTTTTACCTTCCTCTTCTCTCCAGAAGTACTTTAAAGTAGGCAAAAAAAAGCTGAAGAGGACTTAAAATGTGTGGGGCTTGAAATGTGTTGATTGGCTGTTAAATATTGGCTGTAGTGGTTTTAATTACTGTCTTCCATATCCTGTATTTAGTTCTATTTTCCTTCTCTGGTGAAGTAACCTGAGACTGTAGAAATGCAATAGTCCATCAACATTTTTCTCTAGATTAACATGCTGAGTTTCTGTGCCATCATTGCTTGCCTTTTTGCAACCCAATCTCCAAAGTAAAATCCTACTTGTTAGAAGCCTTTCAAAAGGACAAAAGCAGTCTGAGGTTAAATTCATTGTCTTAAACAGATACTGGCCTTAACTACTGTGTTTCTCCAAAATATCTTGGCTTGATTGATTAATAATGTATAAAATAGCAAGAAACCAGAAAGCTGTGAGAAAGTGTCTCTAGCCTAGGGTCAAAATTTTTATTTTATCTTTTGTTTCTTTCTGTTAAAGGACACAGCTACCACATTTCTGTGTTTTCTTTTGATTTTTGTCCAGATAAATTCAACTCTGCTGCCTTCAAAGTTATCTGTGGGTAGATTTTTTTGGCTGAGGCAGCCTGTGTCCATGTTGTTTTCAGTCTCATCAGGTTCTGGACCCTGAAGTCTGTTCCTGAGCAAAGAGCCAAATAAAGGGCTGTGCTCAGCCACTGTGGTGCTAACAGGAGAACATAACATCCACTGACCAGGGATAGAGCAGCAGGTAACACAGGATTTGTGAAAACCCTGCAAAAGGACCTGCAGGGCTGGGATGGGCGTGGGGCAGCCAAGAGCTGGAGAGAAGCTTACAGAGGTGTTTTACAGATGGCAGAAAGCCTAGGGAGCTAGGGCTGGTGGAAGTGGTTGTCCAGCTTAGGAGAAGCTTTGGAGAAAGATGAAAGTACAGAGGACTGGGGGTCAGAGGAAACGGGTATCTCATTTCCCAGAAGCCAGAGCAGTGGGTGAGGGAGAGCAGCTGAGGTGTGAGGTGGAGTGGGAGTCTATAATGAATGACTGCCAGCTAGGCTGAGGAGAGGACACCTCTGGGAAGAGGGACAAGAGGATTTGAGGGGTTGAGAAAGGCTGGGAAGGCAGGCTTGTAACATGGGTTGCAAACAGGTCTGTGCCTCCATGGGACTGATGGGTACACTTCCAACAAGGACCTGTGGTGGAAAACTGTACCAAACAGCCTCCACATGGATCTGAACTGATCACTCTCATTCTCCTCTTCTCAGCTACACCATCACTTTTAATTTATGGAGCAATATCGGCCTTTTATAGGAAAATACAAATTGAGGGAAGGATAAGGTCCCTTTCGTTTTTCTACAGTACTTTGTTGTGTTTGATACCCTGACATGAAGAGTAAATGGCTTGCCACTGAAGTCATCCTGCTGCCTGGACGTCCCCAGGTGAAGAGACTTGTTCGTGTGTATGAAAATGAAGCTTCTGACCTGAAACATTTAATGAAGCTGGCAAGCATATGGAACCAATTCAGATTCCTGTTTCTATGAGATAATCCCCTGCTACTAATGACTGAGGTCCATAATTTATTCAGCAAAATGTCCCAACTCCTTCTTGCTAGGGCTTCAGGGCTTTGGGAGTTTTTTATATTTTTTATTCTTTTAGGTTTGATAATCCTATTTAACCCTCCTGCAAATGGGACCCCAGGGAGATCTTTTCAGTTACACACAATTAATTTTATAAGCAGCATTATTAAATCATCCATTGGCTGTTTGGTATTTTTAAATTCCTTTATTAATAGCAATAGAGTCTTTTGTATGAAGAACAGAGGGTGGCATTATATGAAATAATTTTAGACTCTAATAATAACTTTTCCTGCTTGTGAGTAGAACTAAGAAATGAGCTTTCTTGTCTAAAATTTTTTTCAAAATCTGCTACTCCTTTCCCCTACTCATCCTTTCTCCTCTTCATGATTTTTCCTCAGATGCATAAAATAACAGAATACACTGGATCCTGAGAGAGAAGAAAGTTCATGGAGCAGGGCCAGCCTGAAGGAGTCTTGCAAAGTTGATGTCTCCCTGCCTAAGTTGAGGATCTTTCTGGCCCATTAGTGACCCCAGTGCCAGAGGCAGCATGTCAGAGGATCACAGCTCAGTCCAGCTGCTCCTGGCACTCAAGGCCACAGAGCGGGAGAGGGCCCATGGTTGTTGCTAAATAAATTGAGGAACTGCTGCCTGAGCTGGGGCAGAAGGGAGGCAGGTGTTGGAAAGGGACTTGCTGGGATCTGTGAGGACCATGTGAGTCTCATGGTTATAGGAGTGCAGGAAGGGCTGGGTGAGAGCAGGCATCTGCCCACTCCAGACCCACAGTCTCTAAAGGAAATGGTTAGAAACAGGATAAGTGGAGGATAGTATTTCTCCCTGCTGCATTTTCAGGATCCAATTCTATGTTATCTGAAGCTGGTGGCTGTAGACAAATAACCACATCCACTTGGCACATTTTTTTTCTCTGTAAATTTGATCAGTTTTCTTTTGCACTCATGTATGATTTTGTCTTCAGCAATATCCCATAACAACACATTCCCCAATTCCTCACTGTATGAAAGGGTACTTTTGTTTATTTTAAGCCCATTGCCTGATAACTTCATTGTTATGAGACAGACTGAGCAGTCATTGCATATTCACTTCCCCCTTGTCACTCCGGATTCCCATTGTTCTCAGGGTTTTGTATTTGACAAAGCTGTATTTTAGATCTTGTACTGAATTTAGCACAAACATAATGTTTAAGGCTCTGAAGTTGTGGAGTGGAGCTGAATGCACTTCATCTTTGTCTGCTCTCCTGAGACTGTTGTGCTGCCATCTCTATTCCTGCCAGGCCACTTTATTTACATTTTAAAACCTGGGATTTTGAATGGATATGTACATTGACCTTTCAGTTCATACAGTAACTCCTGATACTTAGTTTTAAATTTAAATCCTAACCATAAATTTAGGATTTAAGATATAGACTGTGTTCCTGTCCAATTTATACTGAAAGGACCATAAGAATTTGATTTGAGAAAACAGAAATAAACATTCAATTAAAAAATCCTTCACTACTATTATTTCTTTCTATGGAAGGTTCAGAAGCTTGTGTTAGCTTTGAATATCCTTTTCAATGAGGATTTATCTTTTTGAACTTACATTCATTATTCTCCAAAAAAAAAAAAAAAAAAAAAAAAAAAAAGAGCAATATTCTTGTAAGAAGGCCTGGTTTCCGCCACAAGGTCCACAGACTGCCCTCTACTTAAGAGTGAGATCATTCTGTTTCTGGAAGCAATATCAGCAAATTACTTTTGCTTATGAACACACTAAAAGGAGTGTGCATTCATCTTTTTAACACAGAGAATTTTTAAGTGAAGATAAATGTGTATAAAGATATTGCTCATTTACTGGTATTTACAGAACCATTATCTTTCACCTCATGGCCTCTTCCTCCACTCTTCTTAGTCTTACAAAACCAAAATTAAATTCTCAAAGGATTCCAGTGGACAATATAATTTTGTTTATTTTGTTTAAAAATATATACTGTAAGCTAAAAAAATAGATTATATACACAAATATATACACCAGCAAGAAATAGAAAATGGCACTTTTTGTACTAAGAATAATCAAGGGTTATTTGAATATCCCATAGTGTCTGTAGATATTTATTGGAAACAAAACTATCAAGAAAAATGGTTATCGCTCACACTAGAATAACATTTTCTTTATTTATCTACAGTTGTTCTAGGGCCTTGCCAGAGAATTTAGTGTGTCTCACACTTATGTGAAGATATCATTTACTACATTCTGTTCCTGGGCATGGTGAGAAATACAACCCTTTTGCTCTCTATTTTATTCCTCTCTTTTCACAGGACGTCTTAGTATCTATGACACAAACAAAACAAAACAGCATAGCTTTATATTCCTATTTGGTACAGCTGTCCATAGCTGAACAAGCTGTTAGATGATGAAAAACCAGGATCACCGGATTTAGCTGGGAATATAGCATTGCCATCTGTAGTTTTACACAATTGCCTTTGTTATTTAGTAGGTAATTGTCAGCTGGATCCCTTACTGAGTCCAGAGATACTTTAGGAGTAGGTCTTTAGAGTCAGCTCAACATAACAAAATTAAGTTGCTCCTTTGGAACTGCTTAGTGTTTGTTTTCCCCACAGTTTAGGTTTACAGAAAGAAAAACAGTCTTTTTCATGAAAAAATTACTTAATAAGTACTTGTCCCCTTCTCCACATTTCTCTGTTCTCAGTTGAAAGAAAGATGGCTGGTGCCACCTCCCATTTTCTTCCCTAGACAATTCCATACAGAACAGCCCATAGCATGTAGCCTGGTCTTGGCATCCAGCCTGCTGCCTGGAGCCTGGCTTGGGGAGTAGCACTTTACTTGTATTTTAAAAAAACGTTCATTTTCCTTCCCTAAACCTCTGCTTTCAAAATAAAGCAAGGGAAACCTAAGAAACTGAACCCTTCCCCAAAGTGACCTGGAGGGCTGGAAATTCGGGGGAGGGAGGAGGCTAATTTGCTTTTTCTCTCCAATCTTGACTGTTAATTCGGAAATATGTCACTGCACTGTGTCATTAAATGGCATGAAGCCTCTACACTGCAACATGAATGGCTTCCAGCTTCACTGAAAAACCAGCATTTCTAGTGTGAGTGACAGGTTTTTCTTGCCACTGCCCACTGTGCAAGGTATCTGCCCCACTCAGGTGCAGACTCAACCAAGGGAACAATTATTCCAGCTTTCATGGGTAGGTGGAATTGTAAAGCAGCAGATGCACTCACAACTTTTTCCTTTGCTCATTTGCTTAAGAAAGACCTATCCAGAGGATAGAAGGATGGTGGAAGGTGAGGGCTTTTTCTGCCTACTGCTTCAAAGGGAAATGGAACTGGCTGACACAGCTGTTTTCTACACCAAGAAATTAGGAAAACTGGAAACAGAGGGTCATTTAAGGCAAGGACTGGCAGCTGGTATTTTTCCTTGACTCCTCCCAAGGAGTTGTTAATCTCATCTCACTTTAAAGAAACCCAAGAAAGTATGTGTGCCGGCTCATGGGAAAGCTGTTCTCTCTTGACAGGGTGGGAGGAAAAGAGAAAAGGTCAGGAACAGAGCGTGTTTACCTAAGCCATGTGCTCCAAGCTGCGTGTTGCTGTTCAGTGCAGCTGCTTTCACTCTGCGGTGGCGTTTTGTGGTTTTGAATACTGGACCACTAAATAAAATATGGGGTTTTAATACCTTTTCTTTTTAAATATATCCAATGTGGGCTGCTAAAATAAACAGAATATTGCACGAGTGCACATTTCATTCATATGAGCAGAAGCTTAAAGCAAAAAACAGGAGTGCAATTAGCAACCAAAACCAGCAGTCAAAGGCCCTGGAATACAGCACAACTTCAGGCAGATATAAATTTCCTTTTAAAGAAACATACTTGGAGGACCAGTTGCATAATTCTGCAAGTTAAGGAGAACACTGACTCACTGAGTCAATATTTGCTAAATTTACTGGGCCAAATTCAACTCTTGTTCAAGACTGAAAAAAACTTTTGAAGCAATGAAAAGGCTTGGCCATGAGAGTTACAGGCAGCAGCCCCTGATCCCTGGCCCCTTCTCTTCCTGAGACCATGATCCCTGACTACCTTCTCAGGATGGATTTTCCTTCAGCTTCAAAGACTTTGGGCAGCTTGTCCTTTATATTTGGTATTCAGCAGACTTGTGTCATTAGAAATTGGTGCTTCTGGTAGATTTTGCCACTCTTTTGACTAGTATTCATAACAGAAAAATACAGGACTAAACAAAGAAACTGCTGCATGTCCTCTTGAAAAAGAAGGCAGACACACATTTACTAAAGATAAGAAATCAAGATGTGCGAAAAGAGGATGGAAGCACAGACTCATCCTCAGAAAGAGATTTAAGCTGAGTTGCTTAGCTGTTGCACCTAGGTTATCAAAAGAGGGAGGAAAATGAAAAAAAAAAAAAGAAGTTTTAAAAATTGGCTTAACAGGACTTTAAGCAAAGAAGCATGGCCTGCTGGGGTGCATGAAAAGCAGGTGGTAAGAGAATATATTGAAGCTGAAAGATTTGCTTTGTGATCTCCTCTGGTATTTCAGCTCTGAGGCAGCAAAATACGTATTTCCCTGAGGTTTTAAGTTGATCTGGTCTTGCGCCACTGCAAAATCCTGTTCAGGTTTCACAGTCTGCTATGAGCAGGGTCTAAGGTGAAAGCAGAAGCAGTCTGGGAAACCTAAAAAAAAAACTCTTGGGGAGTTTGCAGTGGTTTTTAATATTTTACATTTTAATATTTGAATATGTCTTTTTGACTTCTAAAGACATCTATTAATATATTTTAAGGAATCAGTATGCACCTTTTCCCTACCTAGCAGCACAAAATAGTAGGACAATCTACTTTCTCATTTTGGAGGCTTCACTGCCTGCAAGATGGAAGGACAAGCTGGCTCTGCACTGAAGTGCAGATCACAAGAAAGATTTATATTTTCTCTACAATTCTTTTTAAAATAGTGTGGGGAAAAATGTAAAATTGGTGCTGGTACCTGAAACAAGAGGGAGCTTTGATAATCTGACTCCTTTTTCTCTGCCTTTCCTTGATCAGCAATAGCAGATAGTGCTCTGTGGACTGAATTCCTGACTGACTTTGGCTTTTTCTTGTCAACTGCAAGTGACGGCAGAAAGCCAATTTTCTTTTCAATCAGTTGTCACGAGTATTTGCTGATGTTTCTGAATGAATGTTGTTTAAAGGTTCTCAATATGGATCTAATCTTTTAGATGTACCACTTAACTAAAAATATATTTAATATGTGAAAAAAATTATGTTAAAAAATTTAGTCAGCCTGTAACTATTATTCAGCCTGTATTTTCTGTACTTATAATAAGCCACTCACTAATTGAAAGATTTTTACTGATACCATCTAAGCAGGGTTCTTTTTAGGACATATGATTAGTTATAATTAATTGCTCCATAAATAAATTAATATAAAAGGACCCCACTGTTAACTTTTTTTGAGAAAATAATAGACATGTACCATATCCAATGAGGTGGAAGAAAACAATCAACAGCTGTGGGTGTGAATTGTTTCCAGCCCTTGTACCTATAAGGTCTCCTTTCCCTATGTACTTGTTTAAAAGCAACAGAGGAGGAGTACACAAATGATCAGAGAGATGGACAGAGTACATAAAGAAGGCTTCCAGGATGTTCCAGAATTTCCATTCAGCAGAATGTAGAAAAAAATTGTCCAAATGTAAACTAACAAAAATACAAAAAGTGATAAAACCCTGTTGAGTTACAACAACAAATAAATCAAAACCAAACACTTTTGAGATTTAATCTTCTGTCTCTCTTTCAGTCTTTAAAATAGACACCAGAAGCTGTTTTGGAAAACTGCAGCATACAACTATTTTTTGAGTGTGTGCAGCATGCACCTATTTTTCTAGGAACTGATGAATTCCTGTGTTGTGAAGCAATTAGATTCGTTTTGTCCCAGATGAGGATGAAAGAATCTTAAAGGGTTTTTGTGGGCTAACCTGCACCCACTGACTTAGAGTTGAGGGGTTTGAGCACCAAATATTAAATGTACCAAATATTTAAATTTTAATACTTCACTGAAACAGTGTAAACCTAGGCCCTACATGCTGAACTCATCCATGAAAGTCCTGAGGTTAAAAGTGATCTCTGCCTAGAAGTCAGCGCAATCAGAAATAGCTCCTTTTAGAAAATACCCCAGAGAATACAAGTCATTTTTGTTGACCTCATTAGGTTAATGTCCCATTCTTTTCTTATTTACTCAGAAGCCATTAGCACACTCTGGCAATCTGTAGGTGAGAACCACAGGGCTAGACCCAACGTCAACTCAGTTAAAACAAACTTAATTCTGTCATACTTCACAAGCATTGCTGAAGCATAAATATACACAAATAAACTCTGCACAGCGGTATTTTTTCCTAACAGATTTTCCAAAAACGTATTTTGGCCATCTACTCTTCCTCCAGTTTGGAGAAGGCACTTGCCCTTAACACCTCCATGCAATTCACAAGAATCAGCACTCCTGTTAATTCTCGCCACTGCTTCGTTACTGGGTTCTTCATTTTATCCAAGGCTGATTGCAGGTCTTGTAAGACGTCCCTGTAACCATCTCCATAATGGGCAGCCCACGTGTAGAGAAAGTCATATGCAGGTTTCCACATCATCTGAAAACAAAGGGGGAAAAAAAAGAAGGTTTATTGACAGAAATTAAATTATTGAGAAAAAAAAATTGCTAAATAGTTGAAAAGCCATAGAAAATAAAAAATGGGAAATAAGTGTTTGATCACTAGGCATGCTGAAATGCTTTATAAAAAAAAAAGGCATGTTGATATAAAAACTCCAGTAATCTTATTTACATTATTTCTACGGAACTCTCAGGTTGTCAGAGAGGTAAATATTAGATAAATTCTTCATTCAGATGATTATCAATAAGTCAAAATATATCCTTGTCTGAAAGTATAAGTCAAAGAATAAGAGTGGAAGGAAAACCCTTTTACTCTTGATCATCTTTTGCAGTGTATACACCCAGCAACAGATTCTCTATTTGGGGTGCTTTTGATGGTTAATCTATTTTAAAAAGAGGGGGAAAGCACCCAATCACTCTAAAACAGGCAAGTCAAAAGCTTTTATAATTTTTTTTAAATCAGGACTTACAATTCAAAAAATTTCCTGCAAGAAACAAATGAAATTAGAAGATAGATTACCAGTGATTTTTTTGTTTTGTTTTTCAAATTACAATTTGTTTGGTTTATGCCAAAGATATTGAGCAGATCTTTAGCAGGTGTAATTTGTCATTGGTCTAATGCCATTAATTAAGTTATAGCAGCATGATTCCGATACCAAGCTAAACTTATGTCTTTCAAAGTGCTGAGTAAATTTGCTCAGTAACAAACAAAATAATTATTTTCCCAGCTGCTGCTTTTACAAATGTTACTTGGGCAATCAAAATTCTGCTTTCCCTCTCCTCATTGGCAATAAAGGTTTTGCTAACAGCAATTGAGTTAACAGTTGCAGGGATGATGCACAAATCCACAAAGAAACCCATGACTCTCCTAAAAGGTTCTGTCATTCACTGTTTTAACAGGAACACACCTATGCATAGTAACAAACGTATACGGACTGATGACTACACATTTGTATATATATATATATATATACAAAAGTGATGAGGAAGTTGGAATTTTTTTTAGCATATTTTCCTCTTTTACTGAGAAAACAGTTTTCATGGTTCTGAAGAATAATTCTGAAGGAAATTGGTTATTTCCTCCATATAATCTTAATAATTTACAAACAGTGCACAACTTAAAGCCTTAATTCCTTGATTTAAGCTTTATTTACTTGATCCCTGGAAGAACTGAGTAGGAGGAGAATTTCCTTGTCTTACATTTCTGAACTTTTCTGTTCTAAGATCTAAGGGCTAAGATCTTTCAGCTTCCCAAGACTGATTCTGTCATATCTTCTGTAAACATTTCCCTCAACTTCTGCTGCCATACCCAAATGGAAAAAAACATTAAATCCACAGGAACATGTCTCATAGTCTGATTGGTCTAGTTTCCACCTTGAATTTAAGACATAAAAAGGTGCCTATGCTTCCAGTGAAGTTTCTCATTTTAGGTCTACAGGAGGGAATGGTATCATAATTTACCCAAATGAATGGTGCCTACTTTTTCCTTTAAGCAAGGAACATCATAACTATCAGGTTACAGAAGGAGAAAAGTACACTGGTGGTAGGCAAGAGGAAGGCAATTGATGAATTCTTTTGGGTTTTTTCAGAGAGGCTAAGTTCGAAATAATTTTTTAATGTACTACAATAAATATTAGATACTACAATACATTTTAGTGAACTAAAGCAGGTCACCACTGTTGTATTTATGCTGGGAAAATAAAGTTTTTGTATTCCCGTATTCCTGTATTTTTAGCTTGATAGCCAAAGTACCCAACAAGAAAAGCTGGTGTTTCCTGAAATTCTGATACTCTCTGTGCTTTTTCTGGGTCTCTATCTTCCTTTTTTGATATTTCTGTTAGACCAGGATATTTAGAGAATTAGGGTACAGACTTCTGTCTTCACTAGAATGTGAAAAGAAAATGAATTTGAAAAGGTGCTATGTATTGACTTATGCTGAAGGTCAGTCTGACATTTTAATAAGACAATTGGCTGAAATAACCTTGGCTTCCTCTAATCTATCACAACTGAGACAAAAGAAAAGAAAGAAAGACAAAAAGGAGAATGTAGGGATCTAAATCTTTACAAACTGGTCACAATAGATGCATAATTAACTCATCAAGAATCTACACACTCATCAAATTAAACTAGTACTGCAAACATGCCAGTGGTTCTAAGGCAGATTCTTCTCCACATCCACATACTCTGATGCAATGGGTGAACCGAATCACATTCAACATTTCTGAATTGTATCAAAGCAGATTTTCAGGTAAAATATTAACTCACTGCAGCATCTTGGTCAAGTCTCATCTTAACTGTGTGCATGAGTTTTCCCTCTGTTCCCACTCTCTCCGCTGAGTACCCAATAATAATACCTACATCCACTGCAAATTGATCTGGAATTTACTGATGAAAAATGCTTCGTAATCTATGCGTAATTCTAATCAATTGTGGTACCTCAAGTTGCCTCTGTGACCATCTGCAAGAAGATTTCTTCCACCAAGAAATATATGAAATTTAAAAGCAGAAACTTTGTTCAACCAATCAATCCTCCTGATGATGGAACAATCCTTGGTGGGGAATGAATTACTTAATATTTTCATATAATCCACAAGAACTAGTCAAAACTTATTAACCTCAGCCAACTTTGCTGGGTTTCTGATTTTAAGGCCAACAACTACTATCAATAGGAAAGTTTAGAGGTCAGAAGAAAACACTGATATTTACTAGAAAGCACTGAAATTTAAGGTTGAGTTCACAGGACATTGAGGGTACTGAGTGATCACATGAGACACTAGTGCTAGAAACCTTGTGCTTTGAACTCATAGCCATGTGGAAAAACACAATTAAAATGCTCACCCAAAACCAATAAATCCACCATAGGCCAAATATAATCTTTGAGAAACAACACAAAAGTACAGCAATATTTGGATCTTAGATGGCTTATTGGATGTTCTCTGAAAAAATAGTGTACTGTATTACAGACTTTTAATTATGATTAATTTGACTGCACTGTGTTTTGGCAGCAGACACAGTCACTGAAAGATGGAGAATTTTGTGGATGGTTTGCCATAAAAATAATGTAAAAGACTCTTGAAAACAAGTGAGTAGGGTAGACACAGAAGGTAGGCTTCATGGAAAGTCAAAACCCATTTAAAGAGAAGTAAATGCTTATATATCAATTTTCTTAATATAGAGAAACAAATAGGTATGATGCTGGAAAAACAGTTTTATTTCTGCTGTCTATTAGCAAAGGGGAAACATTTCCAAATAACATAGAGACTAGTAGAATTGTGTGTTGTTCAGGTCTATAATTCTGTCTGTAGAAATTTGAGGGTTAGTCAGCCAAATACAGAAAGCTTAGTAACTAGAATAAAAGTGTATAAAATCAGTGTAAAACCACTGCCTAGCAGTGGAAAAAAATGGTATTGGAAAAGCTGATAATTGTATGAGAATAAATTGGAGGAAAGTTCATCCAGACTTCAGTACCCAGAACAACAGAAAAAGAATACACAAGATAGCTCAAAAAGAAAAACTAGACCTGAGAAGGAGGCAGTGTTTGCAAACAACATTTATGGAGAAAATGTTTTTGAAAAGTGCAGAAGCACATGAATAAACATGGAATTTTGATCAAATATTGATTGGGTAGGGAGGGCAGAGCATTCAAAAGGACTAAGACGTTCATTATTAGAGCAGAAATATCTTGATAGTTATCACCAAGCAGATAAAAACAAGATGACAGATTCACTGGATTCAGACAGTGGAAAGCAGAATATGTTTGGCAGGGAATAAAAAGAACCAACTACAGGGAAATAAAAAAGGAAGAAAAAATTTTCTTGAGTAGTTGTGAAGCTGTGAATGGGAAACAGCAATTCCTTTGTCACTAAGAGATGAAAGAGAGAGAATGCAGTCTGGATCATGTACATTACCTGCAATAATCAGGGGATGATGGTATAGGCAGAGGGAGAGTCAAGCCTTAATATAAGCTCTCAAGTCAGAAAGATCATTCAGGAATGCTCATAAAAAAGAATTTTCAGAGTAAGAACCTGTCTGGAACCTAGAAACCATTGGCACATAACTCTGTGGGAAAGAGATATGCCAGGAGCAGGGGCTGACCCTCAGCTCAGCAGTGTGGACAAGGTTCACCCCAAGTCTTGTGGCATATTTGATATTGCATAGATGCCAGAGGTACCTCTGGTCACCTCGAATGGCACTAGAGATCTACTTTGGCACCTAAATTGCTGCCTAGATGTGTATACCCTAAAATACACGGGAGAGGATAAACTGACTTTCATACAGAATTCAAACTTCTGTATAAGAGAAATGCTTTACAAAGGAAAAAAATATACCATGATCTACCCAACAAACTATAAACTTAAAACATAGATTTGCCACATTCATACAACAGAAGTTGAATTGGTGTCAGGGCTTCCAACCTCTTCTCATGCTAGTTAAGCTAAATGATAGCAACTATTACACTGGCACAGAAAAGTATTAATGATAGAAGTCAGGTTCCTTCCTGTGGAAAGAGCAAAAATTCCACTGGGTGTGGTTAGCAGTGCCTCCTGCAAGGACTCACTGGGCACCCTCCCAGTGCCTGAAATGACAGCAGAGGTGTGAGTAAGGCTAACAAGTGGACAGGACAACAAAAAAGGATTGAACCTGGCCCTGAAGCACAGGAGGGAGACCAATACCTTCACTGGGAAGTGCAAAAGGAAAGAAGCCTGCAAAACAAGGAAGAAGGAAGGTCCCTGGCTGTGCTTGTGCAGAGGAGGAAATATAAACACAGTTACAGCAGAGCCTTACCTCCAGAGCTACTGCTCCATTTTTCCCTTGGTGGGGCACTTCGTAAGCCTCTATTTGCTGCTTTGTGAGCCGGGCTAGCTTCTCCGCCAGCTCCCGCCAGCTCCTGCCAAGCTTGACGGCTGAAGTCAGGACGACGGTGTCCTGGGTGAGACGTGCCACTAATCCCTGGCAATCTATCTTCAACAGTGCCTGCAACAATGATTTTCATTAGTGATCCCTCACCAGTAATTACAAACAGAACATTTTAATTTAATTTTATAGCACTCTTCTGCATTTCTACGCAAACAGGAAGATTTTCTTTTTACTTTTGTGTTCTTACACAATTATTTGGGTTTTTTTTTTTTTTTTTTTTTTACAAAATGGTGTTGCCAACAGTTTCAGAGGAAAAACTGCCCACAAGCTTAAGAAAAGAAATCAAGCTGGCATTCAGCTGCTTCAACATTCCAGTGTCAAATGGGTCCTGCCAAGCTTACAGATCCTGAAGGAAAAACATACATCTCCAACAAAAATATTTGGGACAAAAAAGAAAAAAATTAAGTTCTTAGAAATATGACATGAAACTTGAAAATTAAGTTAGAGCACTGTTATACTAGGGTGTGGTACTTCATCTAGGGCTTTATTTGGGAAAACAATGAACACATTGGCCAGCACCTTTTGATTTATGCCTCCCCCAGAACTAATAGTTTGCTGAGCATTAAGGAGAAATGCAAACATAAAACCTTTCCCTCCTCCTTGCCAAATGAGCATTTAATGACACTCAAATTAAAATGGTTGAAGGAGTAAAACATTGAAATGCAGATACATTGCATTCTCCTTTCTTTATTTATTTGGATAAAAGCTAGTGGGAAAAATAAATTTTGGGGTTTTTTCTTCTCCTCAAATTAACACCAAAATATTCCACTGAAACTGTTGAAGTTTTCAGGGAAAGATGAAGAGAAAAATAAAGAAATTTTGCTTGTTTTTCAGATACTGATTTTTACTGAAATATCAAGCATTTATGAAGAAATCAGATCTGTGATTTAATTTTAAAATATTTACCAATAAAATTCTCCTAGCAAACAATAGAACTTTCGTAGACACAGTAGTGAGAAGCTGACTACAATGTGCTGTATGTAATTCCCCTAAATTGGAGACAAACTCATTCAGTTTGTGTTTGTTCTGATAAGCAAGAACCCTATAAAACACAAAAAACCCAGAGATTCCTTAAAAGTAGTAAATGTAAATTCTATACCAAAACTACATGGATGACATCTAGATTTATGTCTAGCTCTACAAAGATGAGGACCTGCACTGGCACTTCCTAGCAAAAATGCATAAATCTCACAAAACAGGACATTGAGCAACCTGGTCTGCTGAAAGGTGTCCTGCCCGTGACAGGATGGTTGGTTGGAATGAGATGCTCTTTAAGGTCCCTTCCAACCCAAGCCATTCTACGATTCTATAAGCTTAATCTAATTATGCCCCATTTTTTGTCTGTTTTGTAATGAACTGTTTCACTGTATTCAATTAAAACTTTGGAGGAATTTCTCCTTTAGGTCCCCTTCACCTTTTTGTAAAGAGATATGCCGGACTTTGCTGTTCTTCATACTGGCTCAGTTTCATTCCACATAGTTTGATATGCTCTTAAGAATTTTAAGTGGCCACTGGTACCAAAATTTTCTGAATTCTGCTGAAATTTCTGTCAACACTTCAAAGGGGATAGACTAGTTATGAAAAATAAATTCAGTTGAGGTTTACAGCTCAGGATAGCCAAATGGCTTTAGATTAATAGCTACAATGTGAGTTTTTAAACATTCACTTTTGTAACACTTTATTTTTATATCAGAAATTTAAGTATCTTGTCTCTTAGTAGGCTGCTCAACTTTTCTGTCAGAGCCAAGGAGAGTATAAAGTGACCATTAATTTCAAACTAATTTGCACACAGATCAGTAAGTAAATTAAGATTGTTAATAGTGCAATTTATTACCTGGAAGTAATTAGAATAAACTTTTGATTCACCTTTGGCAGTATTTAATGACATAGAAGTTTCCCAACAGCTTACAAATGAGGCCCATGAAAATACACACTGAAATACTTTCAAAATCCTTCTTAGGCCACTACAACTTTGACTATGATGTTGGAAGGTGTGGATCTTGCCCTCAACGTTTGGATCAAGATGTACATTTTAAACATATGAAGCTAAGATGGACATGCAACTTAGCATAGACAAATATCTAGATCTATATAGATAGATAGATAGATAAGTATAGATATCTATGTATGTATAATGGAGTCCCCACAGTATAATAATGTTGTTTAATACTTCACAACAGGAATGTAAATTTCTCAGCAAAGCAATTTACCAAGAAAAAAGACAAAAAATTTCAATAGTGGCTATTTAAAAACCCAAAAAGTAATCTTAGTCAACCTACTAAATGAACACAGTTCCTGGAGCATTAACATAAAGCTGTTCAGAATTAATTGATCAAACTATTATTCTTCATGAGAGTTTGGATGTATTTCCACCTCTTGGTGTCTACAGCTGTTAGTAATGTGTTCAGGTTTATAAAGATCCTGCAAGGGTGCAGAATCATGTTTTCTTGTTCCTGCATTACTACTGAGTAGTTTCTTGGCTATATATTCCCAAGAAGCCAGCTACTTCATACAATACTTACAACAATGAGCTCATACAGAAATAGTCTTTTTTTTTTGTTAGCATGGCAGTCTTGCTTCATCTTCTTCACAACGTGTGCAACTCTTTCTGATTCTTTATCAACGTGTGCCTCATTAAAGTCATCCAAAGACATATGTGAATATCCCAACACCTCAGCTAAAGCTCTCCAGTCATAAACACTCTCTGATACTGTAGACAGAACTACTGAGTAGATATAAGTCAATTTTTTGAATGGCAATGCAATTTGTTCAACAAGATTCCTGGTTGTTAGCTCACTATCAGCAGTGTCCATAGCTTGTTCTTTGGAAATTACTTTAACATTTTTGCAATGTACAAGACCAATCTTTTTTCTGAGAACTCCCACATACCACTCTTTCATTTTAGTTTGTCCAATGGCTTTAACTTTATCTTCACCAAGAAGTGCTATTGTGTCTCCTTTAAAATATTCCAGCAAATAGTCAATCTTATTTTGACGTAACACAGTTTTCAAAGCCACTCCATAAGTATTGACACTCAAGGTTTTGTCTTGAAACTTTGGATATTTTATTGTTGGTATCAAAAGCCATGGTGCAGACTTGATTTCTTTGCGGTTTTGTAGGCGCTTTGGCCTATTAATAATTCCACTTAATTTTGGAGCTGGATCAGGAGTCGTAACATGGAACTGTGTTACTTGGCTGCTTTTCAAGATTTTAATCTGAACAAGGAAAACAAAGAAATGCATCTCCCTACATCCAAGCATGGAAAACAGGAATTGTTGACGGATCATTTCACCAGTTTTCAACTCCTCCTTTTTAATATTTTTGCTTTGATCTTCCATTTTTACTTGAAAATCTGGATCACAGGATATCAAAGAAATGTTGAGATCTTGCAGTTTTTCAAGCAGAAATGTATGTTTTCCCCACAGCTGGAACACCACAGGAGGCATACTTTTCCCCCCTTTTTTTATATCACAAATCGTGAGTTTTCCTGGAATGTAGTTATGACCAAAGACTGTAAACACTGCTGTAAAAGATGGATGAATATATTTGGGACCATAAATTCCAACGGAGACTGTTCTATGGACGTAGTCCCACACATTAGTTGCTGGAGGCTGGATTTTGCTTGCTTGTACAGCAACCACTGCATACATCACGTGACTTAGGTCCGTTAGCTTCACTTGTATGGTATCTTGATAAATATAGCAATTCTCCAGCTTCTTAAAAGGTCCTGATTTGTTGACACTAAAAAAGCACACGATATCACTCATAACTTGGCTGAGCGGATCATTCTTCACTTTAGCTGCAACTTTCACTTCTAGGAAAATGGCTTCACTCGTGTTGAGGTTGCTCAGAGTAAGTTCTATCAGAGGACTTACTGTGCTGGACAGCTCGTGGTTACATGACAATGGAGGGTTAAGGATGGCCTTTAAACCCACTTCTTGGAACTCTCCCGGTAACACATGGCCCACAGGGACATGAATGTTGATGTCTGAGTCTGGTAGCTGTACTGAGCCCCCTTCATGATTCAGTTTACAAACTACATGGATATCTGTAGCTTGTGTTTGTGCCCACCCAGGGCTGTGGCTCATGGCTTCTAAATCCAGGCAGGACCGGGTGAGCTGTCTGTGACTCAGCCAAGCCATCTTGTAGGCTTCTCGGTCATTTTGAAGCCATGTCATATCAGAAGCTGTAATTTTTTGAGGTGCTGTCTTGTGAGGATGAAGTCTTTGGTTATCAACAATATCCAGGAAGTCAGAGACACTCTTGGATCTTCCAGATCTTCTTGCTGAAGTCTTTCTTAGGAGACAATCAATATCTAGCTCATCACCTGAGGAATCCAAAGAATCCCTATTGCTAGAAAGTTTAGAGAACAAATAAGGTTTTTCCTTTAAGATAGAAAGACGTTTATCATTTTCATTTCTGTTGGAAGCAGCTATGTCATGTACGAAAGGGTTGGATCCTGACAGTTCATTCCAGAAAGGGTTAGTCTTGGAAACAGCTTGGGCATGTTTGAATACACCAGGCCAGTCAATATCCAAATCCAGTTTACTTTCAGTGACATCTGTTTAAAAGAAAAAAAAAGAGGCATTTCCTAAAGCACAGAGACTAG
Source organism: Chaetops frenatus (assembly GCA_013400775.1). Lineage (NCBI taxonomy): Eukaryota > Metazoa > Chordata > Aves > Passeriformes > Picathartidae > Chaetops > Chaetops frenatus. Next base: position 88,481 of record VZTR01013594.1, on the reverse strand, counting down.
AGACATTCCATTAATTTCCAACTGAAAGTCTGTTAAACTACGAGGTCGCTAAATTTTCCTCCTGAAATACACATAGATAATTTCTGTGTTTCTCCTTCAGGTTTTTAAACGGTATCAATGTTGATTTAATTAAGAATCTTTCTTAATAGAAAGAGTGCTAAAAATTAGTGCTGAATAACAAATTAATGTTGAAGGATGTAAAGCTTCTCTGATGTGTTGATCATTATCAACTCATATGATTATTAATTGGCATTGAGTATGATAAACTTGCATAAGTTTCCAACCATTATATTCCAATAATCTTTGGCCTCTTACAAAATGCTGTGGATTTCTTTCCTTTGTCTCTGTCTCTTTACAAAGATTAAACTACAGTTTCATTTCTTAGACACTGCAGACTCTACAGATAAACGCACTATTCAAGATTCCTTCTCATGCTAGTGCATGTGCATTTATTTGGTAACAGCACTCTTACAATTTATCTCCATGTGTGTGGAATATGTTATACTCGCTTTCCATTAGAAAAAGACCTTGTACAACTTGAAGTTTGGAGAGAAATTTTGTCTGACTACTAATTTTCTGAGATTTCATTTAAATAGACAAATATGGGTGTATGAGTGATATTTACATATGTTTTCTAATAAAAATACTAATTATTAGAAGTTATATCTATTTTTTTCTGAAGAAGAGACATCCTTATATTTTATATCAACAAGAGTTCATCAAAGTTGGTTTACAGCTGATTGAGGCTCACCCTTCTTGCAATGGAATACCTGCAACTTTTTATGCTAAGGGTTTCTATTACTTCATTTTGCCATATTTCTTCTATATATAGGGGCTGTGCCATCCCTTCTTTATACATTCTTGCAAAGAGTTAAAATTTAAGAGGGAAAACTCATTATTTCAATTTGTTTTTTCACCATATCTATAGCTTACATTATTACACTTCCCATAGTACCTTCCATGTACAAGGTTACTCTATATTGCTCAGTTGCAAGCATGACAGTGCATACAGCCACAAAAAGAAAAAAAAATTGTTTTTAAATGTTATTACTTCTCTTTTGTTTCTTTTTTTAAATTGTGGTAAAAAGCCAAAACCATGAAGTCCTTCCAAAGCTCCTGGAAACTCCCAGTTTGGAAGAACCAGGATGGAATTTACCCGTTCATCAGCTGCCTATCTACAAAGCTCTAACCTTGTCTTGACAAGAGCCTTCCAGGCTGCCAGGGGGATTGAGCCCAGGGACAGCCTCCTTTTCCTCAAGGAAAAGGAGTCTTGACCAGGTCACCAGAGGGAGATATGCTGTTCAAGCACCCACTGAAAAGTTCTTTTGTCTCTGCCCATAGGCCAAAAGCTTTCCTTGTGCTGTGATGTTACTACGGTCAGATCATTATTGCCTAATAAAAATATAAATTAATTAAACCCAAAATAAACATAAGGGTTTTGTTCGGGATTTTTTTGTCTGTCCTAAAGGGCATGTTTCTACAGGAAAAATACGAGCAGAACATTCTGTCAGAGCCTGAGTCACCAGTAGAGATTTTCTCATGCCAGTGCAACAGCACAATTACTGGGGTGCAGCATGTCAGCAAAGAAATAATTCCTGCTCCACAACTTACACAGCAAGTGTCAGGCTTGCTGTTACATCTGGTACTGGAAAAGAAGCTAGGAGAATGCCTGTCTTGTGGAGGGCAAAGTTTTCTCAGCTTTGGGGTTAAAGTAGCAAGGAGATTAAATCAACTTTGCCTCCAGTTTTTAAATTGGGCTAACTTCAAAATTACCCTGCCTTCATGCCTCTTAACACCCTAAATTAATCTTGTTTGGCTAAGAACCTCCTTTTCTCTTCCCCACTTTGACCCCCAGTAAATTTACTCTAAATAGCATTTGTTAAAGTAAGGTTAAAGATTTCAACTCTTCCTTCCGACCTGCCTGACCCAGAGTTTTGCATAAATAAAGAGTAGTTGGAGAGCCTTAGTACAGAAAACAGCAGAAGAGCCATACTGTAGCTGTCTGAAGGTGGCTGGTCATCCACGTCAATCAAAGTCCCCTCGGACCGGCTTCGTGGAATCTCTCCACTGCTTAGGGAATCTGTTCCACTGCTGGAAGAATTTTCCTCCTAGAAGACAGTTAAGCATATAAAACATCAGCAAGTATGCAGATTGAAAAAGGGGAAACTGTTGAAGAATAACTGAGCTTGTTCCTGTAATGTGAACTGAAAAAAAACCCAAAAAGTGGAGGTATAGATTATGAGTAAATTTATGAACTTTGTCCAAGAGTCTCATGATCTTCTGGGCATCAAACCCAGCAGATGCTACAGCCACAGCATAATATGGTACCCCAGCCCAAAGTGAAGTCCAATAACACAAAATTGTGTCTTGTAATTGGAACTGAGATAATTATACAATAACTTCCACTCAGGTCTTGAATAAAATCTATTTTTTTGTTTTAAATAGACATCCTAATTCCTGTTTTCAGGTAAGTTTGAATATAATCATTAAAGGGGAAGATCTAGATCTGTTATTTTCCATGCCAGTTAATAGAAAGTATTTTTATCCATTTCTGCTTTATTATTCTTCTTATATTCCTCCCAGAAAGAAAATCAGCTAATGACAGTCTGTTCAGGTGCCGTTTTTTACACAACCAAGGTGCAAGGCTGAGGTCAGGCAAAGCTCAACAGTCACCCAGAACCTCAGAGGGCTGTACAGTCTTTAAGGTTCCTTTGTTACCAAAAATCTCTTTTATTTGGTCTTTGGAGTACTGATTCTACCTAGTAGGTTAAATTAGCCTCCAATGTCAATACATGATGGCTTCTTCTATTAGTACCCCACCAGAACAAAACTAGAAATTAAAATACATCCTTAATTCCAACACCAATATTTCCAAGATATGACATTCCAGGTCTGTATAAAGACTTCAATGTTTCTTCTTTCTCTGATAAGTGACAGTATATTCAATAACATATGCAGACTCCTTCAAGGGAAATAAATTTTGCTTTGCTGCTGCATCTCAAAATGCTGAAAAACTGAACACTCTATATAAACATGCAAGATTTTTTATCTCTGGCTTCTACATACATAATGTGGAGGTTTAATCATGCAAGCATAAAGTATCCATAGTCTAAAATCTCAATAAATGTACAAAAAGTAAGACTTCTTTTTATGGTACCTGTGTACTTGTTGCAAGCACTAATCTCTGACTGACAATTTACTGATAATTTACAAATGAATTTAAGAACAGTTCTTTAAATGGTTAAAACATCCACAATTATTTCAGTAGCTGCATAAAGTGGGAAGCAGTAAATAAGGATGAAGAAAGGGCAAAAAAGTCCAAATGTATGGGGGATAAAATAGGAAACCCAGAGAAGAAGTGAGGAACAGAGAAAGAAAAATAATCTCTTTACACAGGGGGATTATATTGACAGAGGCATGACAACAAGATTGCATGTAGAAGTTTTTTAAATAATAAGGACTTCTGCAAATAGAATAAACCATTTCCTAAAAGTTCCCTCTGGGAATTTCTGAAAATGTTCATCACTAGCCTGGCATAGATATAGAAAATGCAGATACTGAAAAGGGAAACCACTTTCAAAAATAATCTTCCACCCCCATGAAAGCATTTTTTGGTATGACAGCCTGATGAGGGATCACTTGTGATTGTGGCACATCTTCAGGCCAGCCAAGCAGAGGATGAGAGAAGGGAGGATATATAAACATTCCTGGGCAAAAGATGATGACCACATTTGGCCAGCATGTCAAGGGATGTGGGAAATGCTGGGGACAAGCTGTACACACACCCCTGGGTACTGGGAAATGTGCCTCCTGCACAGGGTTACATGAGCTGACATGTAAGGAGGTTGGGGTCCCACCTCCTCTGTGTTCCAGCCTGAGTTCTGGGAATGGCTAAAACCACAGTTCCTTTCTATGAAACTAAGAAAATAAGAAAATCAAATGCTTACCCTTTTCCATGGATACATTCTGTGATAAAATAGCATCCCAAACTAAACTTTTGATAGCACAAACCTATTAACTAGGAGCTTACTTGAACAAATCCTGAAGAACAATCATTCACAAGATAAGTGAGATTGATGCATGTGGGATATACTGATCAATATTGAAAGGAAAAGGTATGAAAAGCTTGTGCTGCAAAAAGAGGGACCTATGTTTAGGAAGAACGAGAGACCAAGATTTTCATTTCCTGTAGCTACTGCATAAGAAAGATGTAATCTGACAAGTGTTTAATGGTGCAAGGAATTGTTTGACTGATGGCATGTCAGCTCACAGTGGGAAGTCAAGAGGGAATGAAGAAGTGAAGAGGTTGGAAAGAGATCAGCATTGCAGGTGACCAGTGAGTGAACCTGAGTGACAGCTGAGAGATGTGGCATTTTTTGTATCAGGGCAAGCAACTGTTAGCCAGGTGTGTCCTGCTGGGGATTGCTTGACCCTTAAGAGCATGTTCTCAGGACACAGAGCACTGCTGCTAGGCACATTGCTGCACTGTTACAGAGGAAGAAAAATGCACTAGATGACCTAGAGGAAGAAGAAAGTCTTGGGTAGAAAGTTCAGTTTCACAGAAGTCAGGAGAGAGATTTGCTGCAAATGGCATTTTTTTTGCTGCACAGAATGCCTCCAGAAATTTCTTCCAGGTCTTTCAAAATTCAAGTGCCCTTTTTTTTCTTTCCCCTGTCTCACTACCAAAAAAACCCATATCCTGCTGTGTCTAAAACAGTGGTAATGAAGAAAATAAGAAAAGCCCAAAGGCAAACCCTTTCCCACTGCCTTTGTCTTCAAAAATATGAGAGAACACATTCCATTGTGTTTTTTTAAGTATCAACATCCCAGAGCAAAACACTAGCAGTTTATATTCCATTCTACCTTAATCCTTCTTCCAAAGCAGGTTTTATTAAGAACAGAGCTCTCCTGTGGCCATGTGTTCCCATGGATTTCTACATGTTCCCCACTCAGACAGTGCTACCTTTATTCAAAAGATCCATAGCCTTTGTATCCCGAGGATGAAGTTTGTGCATTAGCAGTGACAGAGCGAGAAACAGACACAGGTGATGATGATGTGTCTCATTCTTCAGGCTCATTTTTGGGTGCCATGGGGCAAAATGACTTCCTAGTTATATAGGTTGAGTTGTTAGATTTTCAAGTTTCTTTCTGAAAAAGGAGAAATGTAAATGCAGCAGAATGTTAAATAAAATGTTCCTTATCTAGCCAAATATGGAGTATACTGAATTATTTAAATTGTCTGACTGACAGAGCCAGAGAATTTTTTAGAAAAGGAATTCTGAAGAGGCAGCAATACACAGAAGAGGGATTTTTTCAGAAGGACTGCACATCACCAACAAACTTAAACCACTGCCCATTCTCAGCACACTAAAATATTTTTGAGTAAACATTAGCTACAGTAATAGGCCATATTTTAACTGTCCCTTGGCTCTTGAGGCCTAGAACAGCTTTTGGCAGCTCAGAGTTTGAAAAGAGTTTTTTGGATCCAAGTTACTAATCTTTGATTACAGGGTTCAGCAGTGGTGCTGTAGGCAGTGGCAGTACAGCACAGTAAATTGAACATTCAGCTGAAGTGAGNACCCCTTACATGTTAATACTCAGCTGCAACGTTAATGATTTAGTATGACCCAATACCTTGCCATTATATAATGACTATAATTATAGGAAGGAATTTTCAATAGATATATCAACTAGTTTACTCTGTTGTTAAATAGTTGCCAAGTTTGGTACCTACTTTTTCAATGTTCTGAAAATTTATCACCCTCTGGGAACTGCAGAGCCCTTCCCACTGAACCCAGGGTTTAGACTTTCTGCAGATCCAACATATATCTGCATGGCTGCTTGGAACTGGCACAATCACTCCTCATAATACTTCACCCGAGCTGGTGCTAAAGAGTAGAGCTGGTATTCTCAGCATGACAAAAAATGGGAATTGAAGTGGGTCATCCTTCCAGTAGATTTCCACTATTTTGCAGGTGGGCTTTTACAGCCTCCGCTCAGCTTTGCACCACCCAGAACTGATGGCCTTACAGCCTCTTTGGGGAGCACTGTGCAAGCAAAAATAGCTATACCATAGACACACCCTCCACAAGGCAAGTATCCTTCCTTCCCTTCCACACATCTACACTTCTGAAACTTCTTGCTATAAGCACAAGTGCTAGTGTTTATTTTCAATTAGGAACTTTACATTTGGGAATATTGCTTTCCAGAAGCCTCAAGAATATGTAGTTATGTTTTGATGTCTTCTGGGTTTTAGCTATCACTCTGAAATACTGCATGGTTTCCCTTTGGCCTCAGAAAAAAAAGAAACATGTTGCTTTCTACTTACTTTGCTAAGTAATTTCTTCAAGGACAGGAAATGGAAAGTAAAGATTTCACTAAAAAAAATAATTAAAGGAATCCAACTTTGCACTATGAAATTGCAATATTTCTTCTTTGTCATGAACAGAGAAAACATTGCAAGTTCATTAGCCTAATTCTATTGATTTATGTTGTTACACCTGTAAAAACAATAGTTAAAAATCCCACTGGGTTCTCATTTAGTAGATATACTTGTACATATTTTGGAAGCACAGCTAGTTCCTTCACTGTTGGAGGTTCTGTGAAAGCACTTTTGGTTCACAGAGATTACAATACTACAAGTATTGTAATATTGTACTGCTGACTAAAGGCAACAGCTATTCCGTCAAAGTGGGTATTGAAAGTACTCTGAAAGGAACATCTTTCATTTAGACATTTCATTACAAAATAAAATTTCTGTTTCTAGGTGCCACAAGTGTTTCAGTGTCACCATAATTAATGCATGAAACAAGGCAAAGCCTGCATCTACCATGTTCTGAATGTGAATTAGACCCTGCTGCTTTTCCTTAAGTACTGTAGATGTTTGCTAGGATGACACAGAAACCTCAGCTATCAACATTTTTTATCAACCTAGAGAAGTGGGAGCTCGGAGGATTCTCAAAATCTCTGTTAGCTATTTATATCCCTGTGAACTATAGCTGTGATCACAGGTTTTTAAGTACATGATACCTCCAAAGTACTCTATATAATATGTCATTACCCTGATTTGTTCTTCTCTTTCCACTAAGTTAGACTTTTTCTCACATCCAGGCTGCTTGCAGGAATTACACTGGGTCTTTAACTGAGCAGCTTGCCTGTCAATGGGAAGTGGAGATAAAGGCTGAAACATCTGCCCACTAGCTTGGCTTAGAGAGTGCTCCCAACCCTGCATAGCATTTGTTATGTCCTTCCCTGGGAAAGGCTCATGTCTGAGTCTGTTAATGCCACAAGCCAGCTTTGAGCAGGATAGATATGAGCTGTGATCTTTGAGGGCAGGAAGCAGTGGTGGGGGACAGAAGTAGCAGCAGCATAAACAGAAATCCTTCGTATGCCTCAGAGTCACTGGGGTATGACCAAAAAGGAAAAAAAAAAAACAAGGATTCATCTGTCCCNAGACAATCAAACCCAGGTCAAGTAGCAAAGCAGTTCTTCAGTTCTTCCATAGAAACTGGCAATCAGGCACTTCTGAGTTACATGTTTCATAGAAATGATTACTTTTAAATCTAAGGGTTTACCACAGGCAGGGAAGAAATCTCTCTTGATTTTCAACATTTAAAAGTCTCATCTGGCCCAGCGATGTGATAAAAAAAGTCCTGCAAGAGTTGCACTCTCTTCACAGCATCAGGGTAAAGCAGAATACATCAAGGAAACCACCCACACAGAAAGACCAGTGTTTTAGTTACTCACAGCTTTTAAGGCTTTTGAAATTATTATTGTAACTAATATTAACAACAGATTGTGAGCACCCAAATCATCTGGGTATGTTACAAATACGTAGGATGGTTTTTCTGCTATTTCAGCCTAAGTATGATATGACAAAGTGATGTGGCTGACACTCTGTCAGGATCCAGTCTTGAACATCCTGCTGTGGAACAGAATTGCCTGTCAGTGTGCTGCCCAGATAGCGACATTTTATTTTGGACAGTTGTAGATCAAAGATGCATGAGCAAAATACGCAATGGCAACCTTGCAGGAAATGGAACCCCCTATCCAGGCATACAAAGGTGCCTTTAGGCTGCTGGTGTCCTGGTTTCACCAAATTCAGGGGAGTGCCCAGAGAAGGATACAGGGGGACACTACAATGTGCTGTGCCTTTGATGAGATAAGGTACTAGAAAAGCTTCTTTCCCTGAGCACAACAGAATTCTGCCTCAACACAAAGCAAAAACATGTCAGAAAGTCTGTACTCTCAGGTGGACCTTTTTACAAGGAACCACTTTGGTTTGATGTTGGTTACATGGGGGGGAGGGGGTGGGTGGACAAAAAAGCCCAACACAATGCCAGCCAAAAAATGAATTAACAAAGCAATACACATGCACAATTTGCTTTGCAAGGTTTAAACTATCTCAGGCAAGCTTTCAAAATGTATAAACTAGCAAAAAAGGTACCCTAGTTGTATAGGGCAAGAATGGCATGGTGAAGAGGGGAGAAACATGCCAATAACTTGTTTCAGTTCTCTTGGTAACTATAAAAGGAGATTAATACTGGGATGGCAGGCACAATGGAAAATGGGTTACACGTGATTAGCTCAACATGGAAAAGAGGCAACTACCTGTTTGGGAAAATAATTACATTAAATATAGTAGAAGAAAGTAAATCCATTTGGCAAGGATTCCTCTGGTTGTAATTAGAGGTTAGTTCAGAGAGTTAATAACTGCAAGTATAATTATTCTTCAACTCATCCACAAATTATATTTTGCTCTATTTGACT
>VZTR01013594.1:63620-79485 GCA_013400775.1 Chaetops frenatus | reverse complement strand
TATTCTTCAACTCATACACAAATTATATGTTTCTCTATTTGACTGACCACATAACAGACATAGGGAACATGTACCGGTATGTTTGATGGATTGAAATAATATTCACAAGAAAAGACTGTTATGTATTTTTTGTGTATTGATCTGTTTTGACTGCAGGACTTGTTTAATAATCCTTGACACTTTAGGAACATGGCAAAAAGAGCATCAGAGAAGGAGTCTTAATCACAGAGAAAACTTCCAAAATATACTGCAGAAAGTGAACTTTTCCTTTGTTGCTTTTTATGGCAATTACAGTTCCCAAAGTTTGGTTGGATCTTTCCTCCAGAAGTGAGACATTGTTGTATTTAAAACATTTGTGCCTGTGTTGTTAATAATAGTCTGAGCTGTCCGTTAAGTTACACCTGCCAATATTTTAAAGTTATTTTTGACAATGTAATTTTGAAGGGAAGAAGGAAGGGGAGTTCATAAAAATGCATTTTGTTCTCTAAAAGCCAAAAACAGCACCTCTCATTATACTGCAGAGTCTCCTTTTACATAACAAGCACACATGCTCTTGACAAGAAAAGGCCCAGTTATTTCTATCAAATGTTTAAATGGATAGTTTCTCTACTAATGAAGGACATTTGAACCTCTGCACTGTACTCTTAGCTACTACTTTTTAACAGTATTGTTAAGTCACTATTTTCACTAAAATAATATGACTGCCAGATCAACTCTAAAATGGTAAAGATCCAGCAACAAAAATGAAGTCAGAGGAAGACAGACTGCCATGCAATATCAGGTCCCTTTAATGATCCACCTCCAACTACAGAAGACTGCACATTTCAGGGGAAAAAGGAAGAAGTCCTACCTATGAAAATGAGGAGCTGATGCTTCCAATATTGCTGGTGGTTATAGAACCAAAATGGCAGTGATTCTGTCTTTAAAAAAATTTTAAATCCAATATACATTATCACTGTGGATCTTCTAAAGGAGCAACCAAGTTTGAGAAGATTGAGGCAACAAGTTTCCAATAAATTGCATGCCCTTGTGTGTCTAGATTTAGTTTTTTAAATCTAGCTGCCTTACAGGCTCATTCATTGAACTGTCTATTCCTACCTGTTTAGAGGAGGGCATCTATACTTTTGGTTGTTAATGTTTGGTACAATAAGAAGAACAACATGTTCAATCTCATCCTCTTCTATACAGCATTACCGGTCACTCTTCAACAATTTTCTCTTTCCAGAAGTGAAAGCAAGAAGTGTAAAAGGTAATTGTTCCAGGTCTCTTCTTCCTCCAGTCCCTATATCCTTTAACCACCATTGTTCTCTCCACTGCACCACTGTATCCAACTGTGTTTTCAGCAGCAGTTCTCCTGGTGATGCACACCATCAGCCTAGATGCAGTATCTCAGTGGAAAGCCAGTTTTCCCATCCAGGAAAACCACACTATTATATTGCAATGGATAGTATTACCCACTGGAAGCATCTTAAGGCTGTGCATTCCCTTGTCCTGGCTCCCTGAACAGCTCAGGCACAGAAGCCATTCCTGAGGTTCTCGCTAGACAGTTGGCTGATCTCCAGAATCGATCAATGAAATGATTGTACAACAAATTGTAGAAGTTCCCCACATTAGCCCAGGCATTCCTGTGTTGGCTTTTATCTCACATTGTCTCTGTTCCCCCCAAAAAGCACCAGCAGAGCTCCAACTTGCTTTTCTTAACATCTCTGTCCATCAGGCTGCTACAGGCCCCCTACCTTCGCACTGGTTCCTGCTCTTCCTTCTAAGCCAACATCACTGAGGGCAAAACTGATGAAGCAGCTGAGGGAGCTGTAATTGCTCAGGAATAGTGTGACCTGGCACTATACATTGATGGGTGCCTAATGATGCAAGACATCTATCCCACACAACTCTATAACATCTTTCCATACCATTTGCCATGAAGAAAGCTTAGTGTTAATAATAACTTAATGATATTTCTTCTCTGGGTTTAACATGACAGTGGTGTAAAGAGAAAGAAGGCATAAAGCTTTTGTTTTCTTCTTTCTTATTTCCTTCCCTACCTCCACAAAGGTTCACTGGCTATGACACTGTGACAGAGATTTTGAGGGAATGAGTATGGGACAGAAAAGGAGGATGTCAACACCTCAAGCTCTATAATAGAGAAGACTCCACTCCAGTCAAATGTCAAAGGGAAAAAAAAAAAAAAAAAAACAACCCCAAACCAATCCCTAAATTATCATGAATTTCATGCTTTTACATACAAAAAGTAGTCAGTTTAGTTGCAGAAAAAATTTCGTTCATCCCAAAAAATCTGGCTGACATCCTGAAATAAAAACAATGGCTGAAGAGATGCAGTCACAAATGGCTTCACCCCTGCAGAAAATCTTGAGGACAATGATTCAGAAATGCTGTTGATGATACTCCATCAATTCAAAATATCTGCCCAGACTTTTATTTCAATTTTTCTGTCTCAGCAAACTCTACTATTTTTTACCTTAGTTGAAGTTATTGCCTTTCCAGAGGAAGCGAAGTGCTGTAGATCAGTAACTCTTAGATAGAATCACAGCATTTCAGTGTGTTGTGTCCAGATTCTCCCTTGGCCTGTCCCTGTCCCCTTCTCCACTTCCAATAAAAAAAACCCAAAAGACCCAAATCCAAACAAACAAAAAACCAAACCCAACCAAACCAAAACAAACAAACAAGACAAACAACAAGACAATAACAAAATCCAACCAAACAAAAAAACTAACCAAACCCTAAATCAAAACAAATCCACAGCTCAAATCACTCTTGCATTCTTCCAAGAACTTTTACAAGCAGAAAATTAATTTTCACCAAGAAAACTGGTGAAAGAACTGGCAACTCTTAAGCCTTGTGACAATCGTAGTATCAATCCTTTGTTTAGCCTCACCCTTCGCAGACACTGAGAATGCTCACCTTCCAATTTTATACAGACTAAGCAAATTCAATATTTTATGCTATTAAGTCTTTGAAAAAAGCTGAAGCTCCATGGTCTCACTGGCTTCTTACACAAAAAATAACCCTGGGTGGCATTTATCATCTAAACCCACCTCTGTAGCCATGTGATGTTCCACTCACTAGGAAGAATAATCATCTGGTATACAAAGTGAAACTGCTCTGTAGTCTATTTTCAGACTACAGAAATTACAGAATATTGATTTGAGACGACTAGGATATTTCCATCATGCAAAACCACATTAATTTCCCAACTACTACTTGGAAATGAAATTTTCATGTGATGCCTAGAGTGGTTTTTTCTGACATCCTGTATTGCAGGAGGGAAGGATAATCTCTCCCTGCTGAAGGAAACTACCAACAGTGTCCCATACATTGGCTACAGCAGATTGAAAGGAACAGACATCCATCTCAAATATCACTAAACAGCCCAGGGCACAAAGTTCCTACAGGTACCAGCACAGGACATTTTTATTTCTTTTGGGGTCAATGCTTCTGGGAAGCTGGAGTTTTTCTGCTGGCCTGTTTCAGTCTGAGCAGTAACAGCAAAGCAGCCTTTGCTTTAGACAGAAATTAACCAAGTACAAGGTTACAAGCCAAATAAACTAAAATCCAGACCTCACTTACAAAAGCTTTTTAGTGCTTTGATTTTCCTAGTGAGGAACCTGAAGGCACCTGCCATGTGTTAGCTCAGAGAATTCAGCCTATTCAGAAACACCTTCCAAATGCCAGCCCTAAAGAAAAACTTTTTCTGGTCTCACCTTCATAAGTTTACTGTCCTTGCTCCATTTGTACCACAACGTGGGAGGAAGAATTCACAGCCCTTCCAAAAGGTTACTGACTTTGATGATCAAAGCATTCCCTTACCCATCTCACCCCCTTGGCAGCAAGTCTTGAGTTTTACACCTTCAACTAGGTCCCAACTAGATCTCAAGACAATAAATTTCAAAATGTGTTTGTTGTTATGTGAAATACAGCAGAGCCATATATGCAAAATTACGCTGTTTAGTTTTTCCTAACCAAATTTGTTATTTTGTGATGGATTTTTTTTTTTTTAACAGAGAACAAAATACAAAATATGTTTACAGTGCAGTGGAAAGACTGTTTAGGTCAATCAGCTCACTCATTGCACATTATATCCTTGCCATCATTGTCAGTGGTTCCTTGATTAAAGTATAAAAGTGTCATGATGTCCTAAATATTATAAACATCCTTTTAACATTTAGCTTACAAATAGCAAATCAAGCACACACCTTGATGTGCACCTTGATGCATGACAGCAAGTAACTTTGCTGAAGGCATTTTTCCTTGGCTGTAATGAGACAGGAGACTCCTGTTATTTGTTTTATCTCTATCCTACAGACACAGGTAATCCTGATTGTGCAATTTATTGAACGTGTTTTTCAGCCTCCCTTTTATGGAAATTATTCATCTATATTCCAAGTCACTGATGATGACAAGCAGATATTTTCAGAACACAAGATTCTCCAACAAAGTGTTGTCTAGCACAAAAATGGAAAGAAAAGCATGAAGTATGTCAATCAATACTAAAATTAAAGATATTCTGCTTCCAAAACTTCATCTAAACTTTAATTTGGCAAGTATTCTTGGAGGTGCATAGTCCAAATGTTGGCCAGCATGAAGTTAGTTTAGGTCAGTTCCTGACAGATCACCACTCATGGTTGTATTTAAATTGGTTCCTTCATCTGTAGAAAGTAGAAATATGTATAACTTTGCTCAAAACTTGAATCATTATGATCTAAGCACCTTCTATAATGTAGTGTTTTTCTGTTAGCTATTATACAGCTGTGTCACATCCAGCAGAACTGAAAAGTATCACACAGAAGGTCATCAATTAGAACATAAGAAGATATTTGTCTAACATGGGGCAAGTTCTCATCTTCAGAACTTCAGGAGATTTCACTCCACACCAAGAAGAAATTATGTTAGGCCCCAATATTTTTGATAAATGTAACTAAACAACTTTCTCTGGTATGAAAACTGGTTCAGATAATTTTATTTTACAATGCAAATTCATCTCAAATTGCTAATTTTAGCAATATTTTACAATAGTAAGTCACTGTCTATCATGATCATTCAGGATGTTGAATCACTAGCATCCACACAAGTAACTTCATTTTAAAGTTCTTTAGAGATTAGCATTTAAAAAAACCTGATGCTTAAACCATAATCCATAAGTGAACTTCTTCCTACAGGGAAACAGTGACCTTTTGCTGCACTTTCTCCATATTAGGACAGACATGATTTGCCACTGAGGAAACATTTAGGTTTTTAAGCCTCACAGACCTATCTGTGCCAAGACACAGTTTTTGGCATCACAGGCATAAAAACCTGGCAAATCCTACGGTTGATAATTTCAGAACCACTAAATTTGATTTAGTCATAGATTTCAAAGCAAAAAAAAATGAACAATAAAATCATGTTCCATCGTCCTATGAAGAGTCAAGGCCATAGAATTTTACCTAGCTGCTATTGTGACAAATTGGGTGATTGTAACATTTTATTGAATGGAAAATGTTAAAAAAAAATCCAATTCTGAGCCTCAGAGCCTGTGTTTATATTGTGTTGGGACCCAAATCAGGGTTTTCCTTTACTTTTTCATTGGTATTCTGGTAGAACTAGCTGGAATAGTATCCCTCTGTTAGGCTTTGTACAAATACATAAAAAGCAGAGCCTTGTAACAAACAACAGATTGTTTAATGCACAGGTTAAGGAAGGATAGGGATGGGGGAAAATGGAAATAGATAAGTTTACATATCATAAAATCATAGAATAGTTTGGGTTGGAAGGTTGCCTCTGAAGGTAACCTTTGAAGGTTAACTAGCCCAAACTCCAAACCAAGATGGGAAGACTAAACCACAAAGAAACTGATAACCATATTCCAGTGTCTTCCATCCCTACTGTAAGAATTGTGTAAACGTGCGCTAACCCCTTAAAAATCCAGCTCCAAACAACTTGTCCCAGGCCACTCAGAAAATCAGTGAATGAGAAAAGGACTTGAAAGTGTCGTGGGAGGAGAACTGTAGCTAAGACCAAAGGGGAGAAAATAATTGCATAAATATTACAAGAGCCCTTCTCTGTCCTCAAGTGCTCACACCCTGAAAAGGCAATTAACTGGAGCAAGGCAGGTATTCATAACACCTCCTAGCAGCCTTTGACACTGCTCTGTTTGTCTTCCCCTTCTACCCATGAGCAGGAATCAGATACAAGTAAACTGTAGCTATGTATAACAGGTAGCAGAGAATGACTGATACACACACACAGACACACACACACACACACTTTCAAGTGTTTCTTTCTCCCGTTTTTTCATTTATGTGGTAAAACAATTTAATAGTAGCCAAACTGAGAAGTCTGATACAATTTATTATCGGAAAAAAAAATATTTGCAGAGATGGAAAATAAAACTTCCATCAAGTTCTGACTTTCTAAATACTGTCCTTCTCTTTCTGATAGCATTTATTATATGAGATAAGGAAAAGCCTAGGGATGTTCTTACTTATCTGGGGAGCACGTGAGTAGTGCACTCAATATCTTTTTTGGTATGTTTTGTGACTACAATACAATCGTTACTGGTTAAAATACACCAGGGAATTCCAAGGTGCAAAGGGCTCTCCAATATATTTTCCTGATTAGTAGCACCTTCCTGCTCTGCCATATTACTATCTACTGTTCAGTGCAAGAAGAAAAGAAAAGAAAAGAAAAGAAAAGAAAAGAAAAGAAAAGAAAAGAAAAGAAAAGAAAAGAAAAGAAAAGAAAAGAAAAGAGAAAAGGAGACAAGAATCCCTGAGCAGAACTGTCATTACTCATGTTTGAGACACTGTAATTTCACACAGAGCAACAGGTAACAATTAGTGCTACAGAAATTAGGGCAATCCTACGAATAAATTGATACTTCTTGTCTCTCTGCAGTGTCCCACCCCTCCCACCTTTACAGAGATCCTGCTAAGGCTAGTGGATCAGAAGGAACCCAAGAAGGTTAGGATCACATCACAGCCTTCTCTTCAGGGCTCAGAGAAGGTATTGCATGAGACCATGTATGAGTATAAACAAACCACTTCAAAGTCTTGTCAGTTGTCCCTCCCCCAAGTTATTTCAGACAATGTAATTTCCTTTTAATTACTCAGCTTAGTGCATGTAGAAAAACAGTTTATTCTCTATGTAAATACATATCCAAACCTTGGTCCCATTTAGGATCATAGGACAGAAATTACTCTGTAGGATTTGCCACTGATCAGTCACAAGCTTTGCATTGACTCCTGAAACTTTTGGGTTTTTTTTACAGACATAGTGAGAGCTTGAACAACTCCTTGTCAAGTTGTTACATGAATGTTTTGCTATACAGCTTATCTAGCCAGGGGAAAGGAGCTGCTTCCTTTGGCATGATCACAGGATGGCTGGCACAATGGACAAGCAAGGCTGTGGGCAGTTATTAGTAGGTAAAGATGAAACCTGAAATAATATCATTACATCTAACTAGAGGTCAATGAAGATTAAAGTTTAAACCAATATGCTTTAGAATCAATTTAAATACCTCTAAACCACCATTTAATGCAGGGAAATATTATATGCTTCCATGGAGAGAGAGAGAGATTAAAGAATTAGTCCAGAGCAAGCCTGGAATAGAAGAAGGGTCAAGCCTCCCAAGTCTTCAAAGTATTAGAAAGCAGATTAAATCATGTGGTAGTGCGCTTGAGGCTAAGCTTGGTCTTGGGCATGCCATCTGACTGGGTGGATGGCAGTCTGACTGCTCCAGAAAATAGCAGTCCTGCATCTCCTTTGCATCTACCCTGGTGCTTACCTGGTCTCACCAGGAGCTGGTCCAGGCACAATGAGTCAGTGCTCTCCTGTGCTGGCCTGCAGGAAGCAAGGGCTAGCTGTGAGAAAGGGGACTACCCCATTCTGCTGCACACAGCCATTACCGAGCTGAAATGGAGTGCAAGGTCTTACCCAAAGTAAAGTGGCTGCTCTCCTTCTCACAGGAGTGCAGCAAAGAAGAACACAAAGATTTGTAAGTGCTTTGAGTCTCCAGTGAAGGCAGACTTCCTCTATTAATTCAAAAAGATCCTTCCCCCATTGAGAGAGCTGAAGACAATGGCAAAATA
Source organism: Chaetops frenatus (assembly GCA_013400775.1). NCBI lineage: Eukaryota > Metazoa > Chordata > Aves > Passeriformes > Picathartidae > Chaetops > Chaetops frenatus. The sequence goes on along the minus strand of VZTR01013594.1, from coordinate 71,401 downwards.
GTCTACTCTTTGCATTTTGAACTCAAATAATTGTCATCTAGGGTCTTTTGTAAATTCATATTCCAAGCATAAGGCTTCAATTATTCTCTTTGGGGCTGTGGGATTCCAGAGCATTTCAGCCTGCAGAGTGACCCACACAGCAAGGGAAAGGCAGCATATAATACAGCTTTCAGCTAAATAATCAGCCATCTTCCCCTTGATCAGGCTGTCTTACAAGGTGAAGCTCAGCTGCATAAGAAAAGGACTCCTACTCTTACAGTAATCAATCCATATTTGCCTCCTATAAAATTTCAGGCACCTCCAAACCTAAAAACTTTTGCTCATCACCAAAAGGACACTATAGGCAATGAAAAGAGACAGAGTGACTGACTGAGTCGTGGTCAGAATCTAAATTTATTGTGGACTACACATGTTTATATACTGTTCTAGGAAGGCTAGTAATTTTTTACTACAATGTTAATCATCACATAAACAAACTTGTACATTTTATGATACCTCTTGCTTGCAGAAGTTGATGTCATTTTCTTTTCTGCTAAGTCCTGATTTAATCTTCAGCTAGTCTTGACTCAATCCTCAAAGTTCTGTTTGCTCGGAACCAAGGTATCTTGATTATCAAATCTCTTATGCTAATCAGGTCCAGAGTGCTCTCTGTCCTGTGTACCCCAACAGGACACCAAACCAGAGCCCAAAACATCCTTTGCCACAAGCTACACCGTTGTTTCAGTTTTGTGAAGTTTTCAGTGGTTCCAAGCCCTGATTCAGCTTCATCACTGCCCCCTGGTAGGGATGTACTGCAGTGACTCCATGTATTGAAGGACACAATAGGCACTTTGAGGAAATTCTGGAGGGTGGAAAGTCACCAGAGAGTGATATGACTGTGTTTGTTCACAAACCAAAATTACTGAGATTATTAACACTTAGAGCAGACTATGAAGAACTACAGGAAAGCCTAATAAATCAGACAGCGTGAGATTAGGTTTGTTGTAGATAAGAAGAGGTGCTCTCAAAGGAACAATTTGAAATTACCTATAAACGCAGATTCTTAATCTAGTTGAAATTTCTTAGGAAACGCTTAGGCATGACCTTTAGCAGTTTAAAAAGGATGTACAGAAATGCAAATGGGATACTCATCTGTACTGAGAAGCAGGTGAAAATATGGTAAAATATGGCAGGGTTAATTGAAGTACAAGCTTTCCATTAGTATATGACATCACCTTTACACTGGAATTCAGTTTCTGAAAAATACCCCCTATTTTCTCCTGAAATTACAGACTTGAAGGAGATGAACTGAAAATAATTCCAGAAAGAGGGCAAGAAATTAGAGGAAAAGGTGTCCATAGAAGTTAAAAAGATCTAAGGTAAAATTAGACTAAACATTTAGGGATAGCAGCAGCATATGGGACATCAGGAAAGGGATGATATTCAAGTAGCTTTTTTTATTTTTCCAAACCATGTTTTATTTCCCATTGTGGGATCTGTGAGGTAGATTACAATTCTATGCAGTAAGAGAAGTGATAGTAGAACCTATAGTTCCAGACAGAACCACGCCTTTTGTTTCACAAATTTTGTTTCAAGTATGCACCGTGTTTGTGGTGCAGAAATATGATAAACTACAGCTGCCACTACTGCAGAGCTCAGCTCTTCAGACAGGAGGACATCCTTTAGAGATTATCAGATAAGGTTGACTAATTGGATGTTCTGTCCAAAAAAAAGCCAGTCTTTTGACTTTTACAGCAATGTGATTTATATTTCTGCACTGTATTTGTTTTTGGTGTTTGTTCCACATATTTTGTATCCATATTTCAAGGGTGGACTTCCCTGCAGGGAGTTGTGCCAAAGTTTACAGTAGCATGAACATGTGTAACTTCTCAAGGAGCTCATCTATTTTGAAAAATAAAGAGAAATAGCAACCAAATTCAGAGATAGTGAGCATCAAAGGCTTTTTTTTTTCTTTGGATACTATTAATAGAAATCTCTCACAGATAGTCCACCACACACAAATATTCCTGGAACACAGAGGGAAATTGTTACGATAAAGAGTTTGAAAAGTTAAATAAAAAAGAAGTGTGCAATTGAACCCAATTAGTCATTCTGATAATAACAGGAAAAAGACAAGGAAGAGAGAACAAGAACTTAAACCAAATATTTAAATGCTAAATAAGCTTTCTGTTACAACATATTGCTGTGGCAAGTCCAAAGAAGGGCAAAAAAGTTGATGAAGGGTATAAAACACAAGTATTTTGAGGAACAGCTGAGGGAGCTGGGGTTGTTGAGGCTGAAGAAAAAGAGGCTTAAGGTGGGGGGAGGGGGTGTGATATTGCTCTCTACAACTACCTAAAAAGAACATTACAATTAGGTGGGGATTGGTCTCTTTTCCCAGCTAACAAGCAGTAAGACAAAAGGAAATGGCCTGAAGTCATGCCAGGTAAGGTTTAGATTTGATATCAGGAAAAAATTCTTCACCAAAAGGGTTGTCAAGCCTTAGAACAGGCTGCCCAGAGAAGTGGTGGAGTCACCACCCCTGGAGGTATTTGAAAGATGTGTAGGTGTGGCTCTCAGGGACATGGTTTAGTGGCAGACGTGGCAGTGCTGGTTTAATGGTCAGACTTTATGTTCTCAGGGGTCTTTCCCAACCTAAGCAATTCTTTGATTCTATGCCTCTGTGTAATTAGCCCGTTGAACACACTCCCACAGGATATTGTGGTACTACGTAGTTCAGTGAATACAAATGTAGGTATTCCTTGTTTTTAATGTACCCAGGGCAAACACCATTCTCTGGTTTCTAACGTGTCAATAACCAGCTTGAACTTGTGCTGTGTATATGTTCCACCCAACACAGACACTGTGCAACTGTTTCCAGTGTATTAGTCCAGTGTCAGTGCCTTTTATATTGACTACTGTCAAACACATTATTTTGGGCCAGGGAAAGGGCTGCCAGTGTGGCAATTTGCACCTCTCAAAATCTACCCAGTATGAATAATTCCCTCACTTCTTCTCTACCTATATACCAGTTCAAAAACTATTCCCAAGCTGTTAAAATTTTGACCTTTCTTCTTAAAAAAAAATACATCCATTTGAAAAAAAGAGGTATTAGCTGAGTGGTAATAACAGGTAGGAAAAGAACAAGAAATGTTTCTTTTTTTGTCTTTCACTTAAATCTTTCTATTTTTAAGCAGACCAGCCAACTCTGCTTGTTATTTTTTACCCATAAAGGGAGTTGGTTCAAGGTATTTCAGCATGATAGGTCTTGCCTCCATTTAGGCTGGAGGTATTACCTTTCAAGGATTCTTTTAATAGAGAATGAAAATTTTAGTATTCAGAGGTATATGTGCTCTTTAAACTCTCTTTTTCTGACTTCTAATGGCTGCCTTGTTCGAAGGGAGGATTGTTAGGGGGTGGTCACCATTCTGATCCCCAACTCTCAAAGCCAGAGGCCAACACAACAGCTGCATGTGTGGAGTGTTTTAGTTCACAGAGTGCTTCAATAAAACCAAACCAGCCAATCAACCAGCAAAAAAACCAAACCCCACAGAGGTGTGTGTGCACACAAACGCAGATCTACAGCGGCTCATCTCACAGAAGTAAAAAGACAGAGCAGGTGAGCTTAAGACTCATTGATTAAAAATTTTAAGAGGTTCACCATTATTTATGCTCTCAGCAAAGGTAATCACCAACACTTAGCAAGTGTCTCTCTCTACACATGCCAAATCTCCCTAGGGTACGATACCATGCAATTCAAAATGTACATAAGTCCTGCACCTTGTCCAGTATCACCTGGAACTAGCAATGGTCAAAAGGTAGTGTTGGACTGATGCAATAGTACTAGGCAAAAAAATACTCTGGTATTTCATATCCTCCAATGTATTTTAAATGTAATCAACAAAAGATACTTGAAAGAACAAAAAGCAAACTCACCATTTTGGAAGCTAAGAGCTTTTCCTTAGAGCCAAACTATGTTTTTGTTCAAGACATCAGCATTGTTGAAGGAGCACTTATTCCTGCTCTGGCTTTGAAACACTCTGGCGTGCTCAGGGTTCAGGTAGGTGCTGGAGCACACCTGGTGAGCCTCCCTCTTCAGAGTGCTGAGCAATGCCTGCTGGAATGTGCAGTCCAGCAGGAACCTGGCACTGCTTGCTCAAACAGACAGGCGTGAACCATGGGACTACATTACCCATAACTGCCTTGAGCTGGTTTATGATTACACCTGAAACCAGGAGAGGTGGTGTGGAAGTTTCACCCAAGGGGGGAGAGAGGCAGAGGAGAAAGACGAAGCATGTGCTCCTTATGTGCTACTGGAGCAGACTTGGGATTTTCTACTTTCACACCTTGTTGCAGATATATTGAATTGCTGGGATGGGTTCAAAGAGTGGCCTTCTGATTAGGGTCAAGTTAGAAATAATTAGATTTACTGGCAGTGAACACAGTGACTGAAATTGCTTGAACCTGTATGACCGGTTTAGGCATCTCTGTGTATGTGAGAGAATCAGACAACTGGGTATAAGGAAGCAAGTGAAGGAGGGGTGGCAGGGTGAGGAAAAAATGAGAAGAAAAGTCTTCCTTTTTAGCCCTGTGTCCCTTAGGAAATAGCAAATTTTCCCATTTGTTATATTGCCGGAGGGTTTTTTTCGGTGATTTAAGAATTTCATAGAATAAAGATTAGAAGGACAAAGGTTACAGGCACAGAGAGATAAGAAAAATGTGCCAGGAATGTCACAGGGACTTGGAGAATGGATTATTTGCTTATCCTGTTTTTATTTGCTACTGGTGGGTTTATGACACTTAGGACTCACAGTGGAAATCCCCCCTTTAATGGAAAAAGGTTTTCCAGGCTTTCTAAGCCTGCATCCAAAAAATTAAAGAATAAATCAGAAAGGATAAAAAAAAATTGAGAAAGGCAGAATCTGGGCTGTTCATGAATGAGATATTGTCAATTGGTGGGCAATTTCTACCAAATAAGCAACCCGCCAAAATAAGCAGTTCTTTTTAATCTGACAGCAAAGTGGGGTGAAACTCAACAAATATCTTTATCCTGAAAAAATGAAGTTGAAATGGCCAACTATTTCAAGAATCCATTCTTCTGAATAAAAGAATAATTTTAAATTATTAGTGGTATTTTACCTTAAACAGAAAGGCTTTAAGTTTAGGCTGATGATTTTTAATATCCTTTTTCATAGGGATGAATCAAAACTCAATTAAAATAGTATCCCTCTTAGCTGTTTCTCAGGTAGAAAATTAGTTTAGAACCCATAAAACTGCAGCTGGGACCCTAGTGACTCACATAAAGCATCTACAGGATTTGAGTTGATCCCTGGGTCTCATAAAACCATATAATTATAAAATGATTCAGGGTGGACATCTCGCACTAGATCAGTTTGCTCAAAGTCCCACCCAACCTGGCCTTGAACACTTCCAGGGATGAGGCATCCACAACTTCTCTGTGCAACTTGTTCCAAGGCCTCATCACCCTCTCAGTATGGAATTTCTTCTTAATATTTCATCTAAACTTATTCTCTTTTGGTCTAAGACATTTTCTCTTATCCTATCCCTACATGCTCCTTTAAAAAGTCCCTCTCCAGCTTTCTTGCAGCATCCCTTTAGGTGCTGGAAAACTCCTAACAACAAAAGGGCCCAAGTATTAACATAGTCTATCTGGGTTTTCCCTGCAGGGGTGACCAGTTATTAGTTCCCACATATTTATTAAAGTCTGCCACTTCTGTCTTCTTGCATAATAAAGTTTACCTTAAAGGCATCTAGGCCAGGTATTTAAAAGACAGCACTGCAAAATCTGCTACCATGCCAGAAACAATTCTGAGCAGTCAGCTTGCATTTCCAGACTCCTCAGAAACCCAGACTCTCCAACAGCTTTTTTTTCAACATCATTTGATGAGACACTGCAGTTTTCTGCAGTTTGACACATTTTCAGAGCAAAGTCTTCCAGAAAGAGATTTAGACTCTTAGGCCCCAAGAATGCTAAATAATATGTGGACAGTTAATAAGCACTTTCATGGGTTTAATTAACTGCACTGGTTGCACAGGCATGCTGCACACACAGACAAAACCAATAGCACATGCTGACAGGCTACTTGGCAATATATTTTTTACTTTTTGTTTTGGTTTGGTTTGGTTTGGTTTGGTTTTTTTCATTTGCTAACTTCATCCACTTCTCAGATATATTTCTGTCATTGAAGTCAGTGGAATTTAGGGAGAAATCTTTTGGAACAGAAGATGGACGGATGAGGATAATTCCAAGATGGGAAGTTTGGAAGCTGGGAGCACACGTATATGGGGAGCCCTGGATGAAATTCAGGTGTGGTAGGTCAGTCCATCTGAGCCCAGAAAAAGTGTATCAATAGCAGCAGAGCTGGTCTCCAGCAGCTGCCAACTCTGGGACACAGCACCACCACATGATACTTAACCTTGCTTTGGAAGTAGGTGAATGCCACCAAGCCACATCCTTTAGCTTTTGCAACCTTACTGGTAGTGGTGGCAGGATCCTGGAAAGTTTGGGAGCATAAACAATCACGTGCTGGCTTGAAGTAACATAACAGGCATGGGAAGTGGCTGCCATGTCTTTGCTTCTTGTCTGATTGCAGTATGTGCTTTCCCCTTCACTGATTTTGTATTTAAATAACTACATATTTTGATGGCTAAACCTAGCAATGACTGTAGGGTCAAAGGGCACACTTAAGCTCTGTGTATAAACATATTTTCTTTTCTTGCAACATATGGAATAGCAGGGGCAGAAAGTAGCATATACTGTTTGACCTGCATCTGTTTGCTGCAGTTCTCATCAGAAGAATGGAAAACACCAAGGCCTCACTGTACATTACATATCATTCTCATCCCATTTGTTTCAGCTGTTCCTAAAGCTCATGAGAAAACAGACACAAACTCCTTGCCCATCAAGACATTAGAAGAGGGGCCCTATGAACCATAGGCTACGTGACAGTTACCCATATAATTATTTCCAAGACAAATTAGCTGTGGTCACTGCACTACGATTTATGATTGCATCTGGGAGAGGAGACAAAGGTTTGATGTAAGGACATTCTGGATATAAAGAATCCACTCAGACATAGTCAAATATATTATTCTTCCCCCACCCCTTCCTGCCAATGGTATAAAAAACTTCCAGGGCAGAAAATATTCAGGACAAAGGTATTTACACATGAGGTAGTAGCTTGGACATTCCTCCCAATAAAATAACAATTAATAGCCAAGAGAAGCATGGGGGTGAAAACTGGTCTTCTGACAGGTCTATGCTAGAAAATGTTTAATAGTATAGTAATACTGGCAAAAGCAGTTCTGGCTGTTTGTACTGATTCCAGGCCTCTGAGTATATTCTACACCAGAAAAAGAATTCTGCCAGTTCTGTATCACATTAGGGCTCTTGCCAGTATCAAACACTGCCAAAAATCACATTCTTAAGAGATATGACTTACACTAACACACGTATCTAAAACAAAGCAGGCACTCTAATGAATACTCCACCCAGGCAGACAAACCCAATTTTCCTGATAAACAGTGAACCAAGGCAATCAGAAAGACTTTACTTGGTTTCTGAAGGGCAGGATAGTGTTCTGGGCAATGTTAAACATCAGAAAAAGTGCTCAAAGTATGTTGTATGCCCAGCAGGCTGTCTCTGAGACTTTAGTCAAGGTGAAGATTTGTTTTAAAAAAATCTGTGACACGATGTTTTAATGAATACACAGAACTTGTGGCAAGAGTACCATAGTATGGGAAGCTACAGCCAAAGCACCATTGTGTACTGGAATTGCTGA
>VZTR01013594.1:52690-63601 GCA_013400775.1 Chaetops frenatus | reverse complement strand
ACATTGTTTGTTAGATCTGGTTTGTTTCTTAAAAAAGATCTCCCAGTTCTGCAGAAAACAAAATTGTTCTGTTTTTCATATATCAACAACTCAAGGAAATTCAATGTTTTCTCTAGTATTTATCTTAAGGAAGGAACGAGTATACAATGTCTTAATGCTGATGGAACATGAAATTATATTAAGAGGACTTTTTTTTAAAACAAAACTTTAAAGAGGATCATTCAATCTAAACATTAATATGATAAATTAGCTGGCAAACTGGACTGAAGAATATCATAGCAGGAACACTCCTGAATGGTGAGCATGTGGTTGCCAAAAGGGACTTGGAGGAAGAGCTCTGAAAGCGGTAGAGAAAGATCTCTTTCTCTCTTGAAATAGCAAGTGGGTTGGAACATGTGCCCTAGGGAAAGATTCACAGGATATCTTTTGTACCATGAAAACATTTGTTTCCTCTCTGTAACTAAAGCTGCTTAGTTTGGTTACTTGCTAGATTATTTTATGCAAAGTGTGCTCATTAAACTAACAAAGTATTTTTTGTTTATACCATTTTCATTCTGTCACTAGCAAACTTCTCCCTCCCACAATGAAATCTGCAGCACAATGCAGGGAAGGTTCACTTAGTCCATTCTTACAGAGAAAAGGTACAAAGAGACCTCAAAAGAAGGCAAACAAGTTTGACTTGGGTTTACAATCCTACCACTTCAGTCAGTAAGACACAGGCAAAGACTCCCAAGGCCCAAGCAGTGTTTTGCAGAGCCCAGTCCTCAAGTCCTTGAAGTGATGCCTCCAGATCCAAAGCAGAAGCAGCAGCAGAGAGCAGGGCCACATGGCACTTCCTCCTGTAACACTAGACTGGGAAAAAGAATAACATCTTTCAGATTGGGAAAACCCTATTTCAGTCCTAGTTCCTCCTTAATTCCCACTTCACTTATAGTACGTGTCACCAAGGAAAATATTTCATGTGACAGTAAAAAAAAAATCTGCAGGCAAAAGAAGGGGGTCAGGGCCAAAGAGTTCAGGTCTTAAACAGCAATGAGTAGTGAGGTGAGAAAAATACTGTTCCACCACTTGTATCGCGTTTCTAGAAATTATTAGCACACTGTACTCAGCCACACTTNCAGAACTTGTGGCAAGAGTACCATAGTATGGGAAGCTACAGCCAAAGCACCATTGTGTACTGGAATTGCTGAAGGCAGCAGCAGATCAAACTGAAACAACACTGTCCACAATAAAATTTGTAAAGAAGATGTTATATTGAGCAGCAGAAGCTATATCTGTACTTACTAGATCTGCTTGCATTTTGAAAAAAAATTTAATCATTTCTCCATTGCAATTTGGCCCAAGAACTTAAATGTGGGTTTGTTTGGGTTTTNAACATGAAATTATATTAAGAGGACTTTTTTTTAAAACAAAACTTTAAAGAGGATCATTCAATCTAAACATTAATATGATAAATTAGCTGGCAAACTGGACTGAAGAATATCATAGCAGGAACACTCCTGAATGGTGAGCATGTGGTTGCCAAAAGGGACTTGGGGAAAGGGCTCTGAAAGCGGTAGAGAAAGATCTCTTTCTCTCTTGAAATAGCAAGTGGGTTGGAACATGTGCCCTAGGGAAAGATTCACAGGATATCTTTTGTACCATGAAAACATTTGTTTCCTCTCTGTAACTAAAGCTGCTTAGTTTGGTTACTTGCTAGATTATTTTATGCGAAGTGTGCTCATTAAACTAACAAAGTATTTTTTGTTTATACCATTTTCATTCTGTCACTAGCAAACTTCTCCCTCCCACAATGAAATCTGCAGCACAATGCAGGGAAGGTTCACTTAGTCCATTCTTACAGAGAAAAGGTACAAAGAGACCTCAAAAGAAGGCAAACAAGTTTGACTTGGGTTTACAATCCTACCACTTCAGTCAGTAAGACACAGGCAAAGACTCCCAAGGCCCAAGCAGTGTTTTGCAGAGCCCAGTCCTCAAGTCCTTGAAGTGATGCCTCCAGATCCAAAGCAGAAGCAGCAGCAGAGAGCAGGGCCACATGGCACTTCCTCCTGTAACACTAGACTGGGAAAAAGAATAACATCTTTCAGGTTGGGAAAACCCTATTTCAGTCCTAGTTCCTCCTTAATTCCCACTTCACTTATAGTACGTGTCACCAAGGAAAATATTTCATGTGACAGTAAAAAAAAAAATCTGCAGGCAAAAGAAGGGGGTCAGGGCCAAAGAGTTCAGGTCTTAAACAGCAATGAGAAGTGAGGTGAGAAAAATACTGTTCCACCACTTGTATCGCGTTTCTAGAAATTATTAGCACACTGTACTCAGCCACACTTGGACAGAATATAACTGATTACCAGAGAAGGAGAAAATAAGATTTTCTTGTTACTTTTAGCCTGATTTCCTCAGGAAACAGGGTCTACATGATCATGCCATGTCTCTATAAGACTCTAATTGATCCTCACCACTAGTTTGTGAATTCATGAGCAAGTTCACCCTAATGAAGGCACAGAAATCTCAGACTGGGTAGAACACTAGATTTCATGAAAAGGCTCATCTAAGTGAAAAGGAAAGCTGGGGATATCTGTGGAGGAAAGGTTACTATATTATTAGACCTCAGAGACTCAAAGAAAATTAAAAATGAAAAAGGTACAGATATCAAAGCACAAAATCCAGATTGGGTTTCTTTTTTTAACAGGAAAAAATTCAGAAATTCAAAAGAAATTTTAATCCTAAAGCTTCTCTTGCTCATAGGAACACATGGACATCAAGAGCCAGAATCTGGTCTCATTGTAGATCCCAAGCAGCTCTTCTGAATTAAGTAGTAGGTGGCTAGCTCTGACCCATGTTGTCAACATGGACCTGTTTTTCAGCAATCAGTATGCTAAGAACTTGAAAATCTAGCCATGGGTGCCTCACTCTGGGAGTCAGGAGATACCAGACACTCTTGAAAGACAAGCCTTTGTTTAGGTGCCTGGATGGAAAGCAGCTGCTTCTGAAAAGCAGATTTAAGACACCAGGGAAGACCTGAAAAATGCATTGCAGCCCCATTAAAGCTTAACACTGATTTTCTTCATGTTAGATAGGGCTTGAAAACAGGCCAAAATAATAAGAGTTTCATATTCTTTATGCCATTTAAAGCTAAAATTTAGCACTTAATAGCTTGGGTTTCTTCTTTTTGCTTCAGATTGATAAAAATGCAATTTTGGAAAGGCTCAAAGATGTTAAATTTTTTTGTGTTATGCCTCACCAACTTGAAAAATTATTTGCTAAGTATCTATCAATTGCATCATAATTATAATTTTTACCTGTAAAACATCTATTCATCCCTTAAAAATAGATTTAATCTCCTCTAATATAGGGGCTAATAAGCCCTGAAAACCCAAAACCCACAAATTCATTGTTTTCTTCATTGTAAAGTGAGAATTAGTTTTTGGGTTTTATTCCTCCATTTGGGAACATTGCCTTAGCTGAGTAGAAAACATTTCTCCTAAGTTTAATGATGCTTTAGCCTGTATTAATAATAAACCCAAATGTGACTGTTTTCATGAATTGTGGTCTAAGGAGTAGATTAATAAGAAGTCAGCCGTGAAGTTGTGAGTGGAAAAAAATGCTGATTTCTTGCCCCTTCTCACAACTACCTGGCCTCCTTAATGCAACAGCATGGTGCTGCTCACTGTGACATATCCTTGAAATGTGGTCTATTAGAATAAGCCAGGTGACTGCATATATCTGCAATAACTGAAACAGTATTCTAGGGTTACAATATTTTTGACCTATCATATCTGGTACCTTATGTCTAATACTTTAAGTATTCATTAGTCATATTTACTATGTGGTATGGTAGATAAAAAAGTCTAAAGGTTACCTTTCCAAAGTTGTGTACAACTGGAAATAGGAGTCAGGCTTTCAATAATGTCCGTAGTACAAAAAACAATTTATCTTTATAACTATCATAGAATTGTATGAGATACCTGGATTGATCACGTTTTATTCATCAATTACTTAGACATCATTTTTGAGGATTAAAAAAGTACTGGGTTTGGTTGCATTTTCCTTAGATAATTTGAACATTTTTATAGTGACTCTAATCAGTTAAGTTCTAAAATGTCCTTATATTTGCAATACAAGATTGTGCATCTGAGCTCTTAATTTCTGTGTATTCATTTCCTGGGGAAAAGCACTCTGTTTGTCACCATCAGGTACATCAAGCAAAACAAAACTTTTTATAACAATGCAAAGGAATAAAAAAAAAACACTGATAAAGAAACTGTTCAGCTATGTATTCACTTGGGTGTTCAACCAGGTTTCTGAGTCAGCAAAACATCAGCTAATCTTGTTGTTGTTGATGCATATTTAACCGTGTATTTTGGTGTTTTGTTCTTTAGGAATAGTATTATCATACTTAACATTGCATATGTATGTTTTTTTCTGAGCCAGAATCTGAACTCTGGAGTACGTATCTCAGCTCTACAATCAATCAGTGCTACACCATCCTGATAGTTCTGTCTCACCTTTTAATAACTGAAACATAATTTTCCAAAAGCTATACAAACACCCACCTGACCTGAAAAGACTACTTCTGTAACTGAAACTGTATCCAATAACAAAGAGTTTCTCACGCACTATGAGTACATCACAGTTACTCCTAATTCAGTGACCCCACTCCTTTCAGAAAAGGCATTGACATCCTTGCAACTCAAAAGCAAGACCTGGCTTTAATTCCCAAGTGACCTCACAAGGCTAATCAGAAGCCTACATAAAGGCCCAGAGACAGTTTTTAATGTTGCCTACCAAAAGGGAAGGTCCTTTCTGGCTCCCTTAGGAGTAACAGGGCAGGAACCCAAGAGCATTTCAGCTGAAAAGTCACTCTGAGACCTGGCCAGCTCTGGGCAGAGCTGCTTTTACCTCTGGGCCCACGATACTTAAAAGAGAACCTCTTATTCAGTAATACCTCCAGTTGCCTCAGATTGCCATAATGACTGTAATTAATGCCTCCACCACCAGAGCAGTGTGTGCTGGTCCAGCAGCCCTCCACCCACAGCGGGCAGCCCCAGCCATTTCCTGCAGCGGCCGCTGAGCACTCCCTGCCTGCACTGACACTTCTTGCACTGAGGCCGCCAATGTGGCAGCAGTGGTAACACAAGAAGATGATGTTCTGACTTCATCTTCCAATAATGTCGTATTTCTCTTTGTTTCTCTTCTCAAGCTTGCAAAGTTTCTGATGAAAAATTATTTTCCAGCTTAGCGAAAACCTACACAATGCAATAAACAGTGGGATTTAAGTACAGCATATGCTGAGAATGCAGTTATAAGAAAAAGTAATAATACCAGATCTGCTAGCAATCAGGGCAACTCTGCCAAAGTGAAGGGAATAATTCCAGTTTGCATTTTCGGAGGATCTGATCACTACCAAAGCTGTTAAACATGGAATATCACTTCAGTACACTAGGTGCCTGTTAACTGAAAGATGTGGGAAGAGGAGCATATTTGGTTTAGGGATTTTTATGAGACCTGCTCTGGAAGACAGGTCCCTACAAATCACTGAATACTTCCAGCAATGACTAGCTCGAGGGAGTGCTCACTCAAAAATCTTGCAAGGTTCGTTCCTCTTGCCTTCCTTTTGAATGCAATGATTTATCTTTGTTGACACCTACAGGACCAGATAAGATCAAATAATGAACTGCTTTAAACTTCTTTAAATGACATGGGTGGTTTCAGGAAACATTTTCCATCAAAATAATATAACCAGTGCTTAATCTGGCATCTTCCAGTGTCACACACAATTCTTTTTGGTTTTTAAATCCAGTGCAGCGAGGAAGCTGTGATTATTCAGAGGCAATGAAATTGCAGTTCTGCTGATTGTGGTGTTAACAGCTGCAACTTTGAGGACTTCAGACAGCTTTTGAGTTTCGATCAGCAGTGGTGCTGCCTTGTGGCTGGAAGTGCAGGTAGGAATGGTAAATGAAAAAGGTAGTAAAACTACCTCAAAATGGTAACAAAAAGTAACACTTTTCATTTCAGTAAACGGATGCACCAAAGTTAATCAGTCTAAGAGAGTTTGGGGTAGCTGGATCACAAAGGATACATGAGGATTCCCTTTGCATGCATTTCGAGCTGAAGGCAAACTTCAAAGACATACATAAATTGGACAGTGCTGTTGCCATACTTCAGCAAAACATAACTACAGTAATGCAGATGCAAAAACATATAAGAAATGTTCATAAATACTTGCACATGTAAAACCCTACAGTTTTGCTTTTATATTACTAGCTACTCATTTCCCTTGGTTAGTTTACTGGCATTTTTGACTTAATTTCTAAATATAAAAGTACTTTTTTGGAATAGGGGATCATTATCTCACTTTATTAACAGTGGAAAAATTTAATCGCAGCAAAATACCATTCAAATATTAATCTTTTAAATATGAGGGAAAAGAACAACTAATAAAGCTGAAAAAAGTTCAGAGACTAGTCTTCCTGCTGAGTGTCTTGAAATGGATTCTTCAAAAACATCTGCAAGCTGTAGGTGATAATGTTTTTTCCCCTCATAAACATGTAAAATGATATACAAGTTCAGTCATGATTGTTCAATTGTGGATCAAAGACACAGCTCGTTAGGATGAAGAGAGTATTTAAATACGCCCACGAAGAGCGTTCATTACCAGTGCCACCAGGCCCGTTGTTACTGCCTCTGCTGCTTTTGAATACAGACACTGTTGCTGTTTGGTTCAACAAATATCCCTGTTTCTGATCTGACATTACCAATCTTGCAACCTCACACTGTCTTGCAACAGGTAAGACCTGTCCAGCCTCACATACTGAGAGCTTGAGGCTCGTGTGTAAATCTGGGCTCCTGTTCCTTGGTAGCCTGGGCCACATCTCCTGCACTTTCCATGCATTACCTTCACTCTGGTTCCTTCAGCAATGTTTATTTGCTGACCAGCTGCCCATAGAGCATTTAATTGCAGAATAGCAGAGCATGCTGGACTGCCTCTTGTGACGTGGCTTTTTCCAGGACTCATTTCTCTGGTCAAAACGGCACTGCATGGTACCAGCCTCTTCAGCTCAGGTCTCAATCTCACTTCCCCCTTTCCATTATCCAGAATCTTCCTTGTACACTGAATCAGACAAATTGTGACAGGAACAATACTAATAAAGTTATAAAATCTGCCAGTCATAGCTGCATTTAAAGCCATGTATCCAAAGCACATCTGCATGCATGTTTCTATTAAGTTTATATGAATGACCAGATCTTCTATAATTGGTGCCTCTTCTGTTCAAAGTTTGACCAACTGCTGGACATTGGGAAATGTGTTTATGAACCAAGGAAAAATGTCATAAAATACTTTGATGAATTCGACTGTCTAGATTTTTCAGACACACTTTCCTTGGAACTTTTCTCTTCCTTGGAATCTCAGGCACTTTCAGAAATTCCTAACTTGACATCTTTTTGGTGGATTTGCCCTTGACAAATCATTCCTGCCAAAATGTCTGTGACAGTTCAGAAATTACACCCTTCACAGATTCTTATCCTTGCTTCTTTGCCAAAGATTCTGTAGCTGGAGCTCTTCTAGCATAACATATCAAGTGAATGCTCCTCATTGCATACATAATCTGAAACTGTACTTTCAAAAGCCTCCTATTGCAGGCCCATTCTGCCATTTGAATTACGAGGTGGTAAGCTTTGCTTGAAATCTTACTTCCAGATTTCAGGAGTGGAGATAGATTTGTCTTCTTTTGCTGCAACTTGCATTGGAAAGATCTAGCTGCTTTGGAATTTTTCCATATAACTGAGTATTTAAAAAGGTGATTTTTAAAACCCACAACACTTTGCAATCAGTTCAAACAATAATTTTAAATTCTTTCTTTGTATGTGTCCAATTTCCTATTGTGACTTGTTCTAGTCAGCTCAGAAATTAAAACCAGTCCTTCTCCACACGTATGCTATCCTTTTGGTCAAATTCCTTATATAATCATCATGATTTTTTTTAATTTGGCCTTCAAAATAACATCTTGTTTGTGTAATTTGAATTAAATTCTTTAGTTTGCTAAAACTCTACAAAGTTTTCACACACAATAGTAGTATTATTACAGTCTGAAACTATGCCAAATTCCAAGTATGGGCATTGCAATTAGCAAACAGAGCCTTTGCTGTCTCCATTTTGCTATCTATGTCTAAGCTCTCAGCAGTATTCCATGATAAATGTTGAGTATCAGGACTGAATAAAATATTGGAACTTTATCACTACAACTTTTCTACACTGTGTGATCTTGAGGACTCTATGTGAGCCTTTTGTCGTTATCCATGTGCTCTCCAATAAGGTCTGTTGCTTTCTCTTGGGAAAGCTTGCTCTGTCATACACCATTGCTGGATATCATTTACAAGAAACCATTACAAGATCTTAAGATACATGATTTCTGTTGTGTAATTTTGAGTAACTGTATATTTGTTTTGACTCTTTTACCATTGTTGTAAAGTACCAGGATCACATCTTGCAAAAAGCAGTTGAAACAAGTTGTACTCAGCTTCTGAGAGAAATGCACGTCTTCAGGTTATTCAATACAGTGACCTTGCAATGAAAATCTCTGTCTTACGAGATTTATACAACTTAGAATTTTGCTATGATTTTCCTTTTTCATCTCTTCTCCTCTGAATACTGAAAACTTATCAAGTCACTGGTGTTCCTTGTGGTTGTTTGAAAAGTAGGAGCTTTGGTGCCTCAAACCAAAACTTTTTTTCTGATTAGGGGACCCTTGTCGAATAAATTTATCTTATCAGAAGCTATTCCCAATTAAAAGCTGCATGACCACAGAAATGGAGCACATGGTCACAGACTTTGGAATAAATAGTCTGAAAATATTGAAATTACAGTGAGCAGAGAAAGGCTTTCATTTCCCTGAGCTGCATGGAAGGTAAGGCTTTAGTGATCTCTGATGAAATGTTTCAACTGTTTTTCTGGATCAAGTACTATTTTTATTTGTTTCAGGTGCTGATAAGTACAGACCATTACTGCACCAAGAAAAACAGGTTCACGTTTAGCTAGAAATATAATTCCATTTGCTAATTAAAGCATTTAAAATACATTAAATTCTAAATATATTTCATTTTATTTTCAGGAAAACATTATAATTTCTCATTATTTTGTTCAGTCTCTACTTATATATATTTCAAAAAATACACAGACCTCCTGATAAACGAAACTGTCTAGCTGGACTTGAATTTATTTGTTAACTGTTGTTTGTACAATAATCTGAAATTCATCAGGATGTTGAAGGGAAAGTCAGAAAGTTAGGCTTGTACTTGAGGAAAAAAAAGAAAAAAATAGTTAAAAACAAATACAGTAAACCTTTTTTTTTTGTTGTTACAAAAAGAAAGTTCTTTGAACTTCATAAAAGAATTCTTCTATTTAAAAATATTCCCAATAGAAATAAAGTAATTAAGCAGACATTTTGACTAAAAAATTTGATCACTTCTTCTCAAGAGTCATCCTAAAATCAAAAGATTTTGGAAAAGTGATGCAGATTTTTCAATCATAGTCTAATATCACCACAAGACCCACTCTTAGGAAGTGCCTCATACGAAGTCCCCAAATGACATTGACCAAACTTTCACAAAGCCCAGCTGTAAATTTACCTTTTTTTGGATTTTTGAAAAGCAGAAAACCATGAAAAGAGCTATGTCTAGTAAAAAACAAAACAAAACAAAACAAAACAAAAACCCCTTATTGTTTATTTATTTTTAGACGTATCCTGCCAAAAGCTTCAGGTTCATTTTCATGACAAGCAGCAATATTTCTCATAAGAGAAATATGTCTTTAATGAATCAGAGAGACAGAAGTGACATACAAATATGCTAGCAAATCAGAATTTCAACAGGTTTTTTGTTTGTTTAATGCTTTGTTAGATATAAAACACTAATGTATTAGAGGACCAATAAAAATATTTCCATTAAATAAACAGAAATTATCCTTTCTTCATTCCATCACCAAGAACCCAGTGGTTCTATAGAGTAAAAAAGCCAGGTTAAAATAGAAAATCCAGTTACATCCATGAAGTCTGAAAGGTGTATTTTTCTCCATGTCCCTTTCTTTCCCCTCCTGATTTTTCTCAGTGTCCTTTCTTCAGTCAATATCATGAAGACCAGCAGAAGTCCACCTATAAAACATAAAATCTTTACATTTTTCTATGAGTTCTGAAGTTAATAGAGGTTTAGGTTTTGATTTGCATATTTGGATGTTACTGTCATGCTTAGTAATAAATAAAATTCAACATGCATAACGACTTCATTTATACCTTGTAAGATTCTTAATAATATGATTTTTTTACTGTTACTATTTCCATTAAGACTTTATTCCAATTAGTCATTGGTCAGTAAACTCACAGTGGTACTGTTTTTTTCACCCTTTGAGCATAAAGGTTTTTAATTACATATTTAACTTGAACAATTTTCATTTAATTGATATGTGCATTTACATGCTTTTCTGATGTCAGATATTTAAGCAAAAAAAAAAAAAAGGTTTAAATTCAACTTCTACAGTAACACAGAGTTTTTAAAAGCGGACTCTATTCTATAACAGATATCACATGGAAAGTTGAACAAAAAATGTGATGAAGTGGTTTTCATCCACACCAACTTACTTTCAGATGATTTGAACCAAGAGATTCTTGAATGTGATCTATATATAAACGTTTGAAATCAGAGTGAACAGACAATTTGAAAACAAATAATCCTCTAACATCTTTTACAAATATTTCCACTGACAAAACACCCATGAGTCATATTTTTAAAGCTTTGCAATAAAAAAACTGCTACAACAGGGCTCTGTTCCACACGCACACACAGAAATGGTTGGAAACTCACATTAGTTTGATAGTGGAATAATTCTGTTCCAGAACATGTTCTTTTGCCAACTTCCTT
>VZTR01013594.1:37686-50055 GCA_013400775.1 Chaetops frenatus | reverse complement strand
AACTTTTTAAAAATTTAAATATAAATGTTCTATTGTGCTTTGTGGGGACAGTTTGTCACTTAGAAATAGGAAATATTGGTCTTGAGAGCTGATGGTAGCAAGCTAGATGTACAATTAACATATTCTGTTTTCTGTATGATTAACTCTTGGAAACTTTCCCACTTACAGGAAAATGATTCCACTTCTATTCTTCTTTTGCAGTTTTTCATCCTGCTATCTCCTTTTTTTCCAGAGGTCTCAGTGCCAAAATAGTTACAGTTTCCAGCTGGAGCTGCTAAAGGTTTTGAAGGCAGATCTCATGTTGAAGTATAATATTACTGTTCTGCATGAGGATGTTTCTGCATTGTTCTCGTCACTATTTAGAATCAGACCATGGATAAAAGTAAACTAACTATAAACCCACTTTGATTAAGATTCTTACTTTCTTTTTCAAAACCTCATCAAAGAAAGTAATATACAAAAGGGGGTTTTCAAAAAGAAATTAAATTCCAGGTTACTTTTGTCATTGGAGTGCAAAACAATGCAGAGTGGCTGTACCTTGGAGAGAAGCTTTTGCTTCTCAGGCTCCCCAACATGCAAAGGAAGAGCAGCTATTCCCAGTCACCTCTCTGGCAACTCAGCCTGAAACATCGGGCAAGAGGAAAAGTGCATGATAGTCAGGAGAATACATGTTAGTTATAGTTTACAGCCATGGTGTCTGTCAATGCAATGTAGAATTCACAGTCTGTCCCTCCAAAACGCAGACCAGACACAAAATGAAAGTGAAAGAGGCCCCAGTCACTTTTACACTGCAGTGCACGTTGCTTCTCGTGTAATTTTTAACCCTAGAAAAAGTAAAAACCAAGGGAATAAAGATTCTCTGCGTATTGAGCTTTGTGCTTTGGCATATGATCAGTATATCAGCAACTCACACAAAAAATGGACTCGCCTTCTGAATAGGTGATAAGATTACCATAAAAATTCTTCTACTTTTATGTCTAAGCTTTCGCATTTGCAAAACCTCAAGCTCAGCATTTGCATTTACTGTTTCCTATGTTTAATTTGTATCTAAGAAAGAAAAAATGTAAATTCAGTTTTTCTTTGTTGGTGACATAGTCAAACCCACACAATATGAAAGTCAATGTGTCTAAGACACAAGGAAGCTTTGGGATGGGGGTGTTTTGAAAAACTGATCTTTAATCAAGTGTCATGTCCAAATCTCATAAAGCATTAGAAAAAACCTGGGTAGAGATTTCTTAGTTCATTCAGGGAAAAATGTGCAATTCAGATACATGAGTGACAACCTGCAGTAGAGAATGCTTGAACAGTGATTGCACCCTACAGCACGCATTTATTTGGCAGAATAAAAAGCACTCACACATTTCTAAGGACCAGCATGCAGGTGAACAGTCTTGCAACATACTACATGCTTTCAATTCTCAACAAAAGTAGTGGAAAAAGAATGAACGTTCAAACTTTTATACATCTAACGTCTTTTTTTCAGAAGGATATGAATCAATTTTCTTTTTTTTTTTTCCCTAAAGGGATTTTGGTAATATCTTCTAGCAGTATATTACCTAGCATATTATACATTGTGTGGAGGGCACTAGCCTGGAATCTGAGAACTTACTTTGCTCCAGATTTCCAATATCACCTTGAAGAGGTCAGAGGAGTTTTTTTGCTGTTTTGTTTTGTTTTGTTTTGTTTTTGTTCTTTAAGAAAATAAAACCTTTTGAATGACATATATTATTCTCACTTCTCTATCTTCACTGCTGTTTTTTTGGCACATAAAGGAGAGATAAAAAACCTTTTCCCCCTTACAGATCATAACAAAAAATAAATTTTAAAAATTAATGCAGTCAGATACTGAAGAGCTTTTTTAATAAGGCTGTTAATGAAGCATTATAGATGTAGTCTGCATATTTGTTCTTGCTGGGAAAAAATGGGGAAATTATACAAACGATAATTACAGACTTGTCAGTCTCTGTCTTTGAAAGCAAGACACTGCCAGTAAATTAAGATGCTTAGAATTTAATATATGATAATCACTAAAAAACTAGGCTACTTTTAATTGTCATGACAAGCCTCTTTAATCAGAAAATTTTGAGAGATCTAAAATACAATATAGGTCATTGTAAATTAAAGATTGAGAATATGCATGCAGGCATAAAAGAGTTCATATAGCTCCCTGTTATCATGATCGCAACAGAACAAAGTATTTTCTGCCAGACAGGCTATGAAAAACAGATATTTCACATGTGTGCAACTGGAATTGATTTTCCTCTGGAATTAATACACATATGGAAAAGTAAGAACTATGCACAGACTTTCACATACTTACACATGAGTATAGAAAAGTACACATAGGTATGTGTATCCAAGTTATATAGACTGAGAAAAGCTAAGAAGAAATCCCAAAAAACAAGATTTAAAAATGACAGAAAAATAAAAAATATAGAATTTCACAGTTCTGGGAAAACGAGCTATGGCTTATTATTTTGAATGCTTGAGTTTGACACTAATGACTCCGTAATGGAAATAACATCAGTAGTTCTCTGTGTCTTGGAATATTGCCTAGGACAAAATAATTATGAAATCCACAGTTTGTGGCAGCTTTTTCTCATTTTTATGTAGCATAAATTTAGAATGCATTTAGAGCTTACATAGTGAAAGAATAGGGCCATACACATGCACAAACATGCAACATATGTATGTTTTTAATATTTAGCAAGTAGAAGGAAGATGTGCTGCAATTGATTCCCCATTTCACAGCAGTGATCCATAATGTAGATTGTTTTTTGCCCTAAAACTCCACGCTGAATGATAAAATAAGGAATCCCTAAATGGTAAAAAATAAAGATTTCTGATTCTAATAACACAACATACATTCCCTTACATATAAACAAAGCACTTCAGCACCTCACCAGCATCATACAAGAAAATAAAATCCTGCTTTACCTCTCAGATTGTCAACCCTTTAACTGTGGGCAGTGGTTTTTAAGTCTCTGTGTAGTGGTTTCATTTTGCCTCCTCACACCAGGCATTAATTTAATGCAGTGGGTTGCACATTTTGGTCTAATACTGGTGCACTCCTCAAATTCTGATGCATCTTTTTAACAAACAGGATTTGTGCATTTCATCAGTCTGGTTTCATAAACTGTAACCTGTAATGGCAGACACAAAGTTATTGAACAGACACAGGTGAGATATAAGAACATCTAGAACAATCAACAGAATAAAACCAGCACTATAATGACCTATTATGATATGAACATTCAGATAATATCTGCTTCATGATTAGTCATTGGAGTTTAAAATACATATTAATGAATGAAGAATAATATCCCTTTACTTTCTACTCTGAAATACATCTCCAATTCACAGTATTTCTATTTAGACTGTGAGGAATATTTCTTCCAGTGTAGCAAAAAGAACTTTCTATAATGTGTTTGGATGTAGAAAATAAATATCTAAAAATCTTGCTTAAATTTAGAACTCCTGTATGATTTTAAAACTAGTATGGAAGGGTAGAAATTGGAACGATGTAGGGCAGCAAAATTAATCAAGAAAAGACATCATGACAATTTCTTTGGGAACATGGGAATACTAAAGCTATAGCAGATGCAGAGAAAACAGAACCTGTAGTGAGAAGAAGGATGTAAAAGATATTTCAGGTGTTGCCCAATGGGAAAAACAAGAGGAGGAAGGATGAAAGCCACCAAAATACAGAGAAACTCAGGCTAGGCAGAAGCCACCTCAGACTCAGATTTTCTACACACTTGACATCTTTTTTCATATTTGATGTAATTTTACTGTCTCATATTTTCCATTAATTATAATTTTAGTTTGTGTCAGACTGTGCCTTTTTCATCTGTTGACTCAAAGGAGATATCCGTTTATCTCTGATTTCAACCTTTCTAACCTTTCAGCCTTTCTAACCAGAAGAAATATGTTAATTATGTGAAACCTGAAATATTGAAAAGGTCACAAAAACCTACAGAAGAGTGAGATGTAAATTATACATCTTGAGACAAATGCGAGTGCATGTCAATCTATCTGGATTGACTCCAATGCCAAGCTTATTTTATCCTTTTTCAGGCATGCATTTACAGACTTCCACGTCACCCTTCAACTCAGTTCCACAGCTCTTTTCTGGTCATAGCTACTAGCAGCTGTCTTTGCACCAGCTGGACTTTTCAGCCTTTTTCTAGGCCAAGCAGCAGGCTGTGAAACAGGGAAGGAACCACAGCATAAAGATGCTGGAGAGGATGTGAAACCTCTGCAGGTGGGTCAACAGAAAAGATGTCCCCATGTTGTGTTGTGCAGGAAAGCAGGGATGGAGACGAAGGCACTCGTCTGCCACCCAGGATGTGAGGCTTGGCAGGGCTGCCCTGCCGTGCAAGTGCCAAGAGCTCTCTCTTCTTGGCTCCTGGATCAGTTTTAAGTCAGATGGGGAGTGCCACCTGCTGGGTGACCTTCTGAAACTGAGTCATGAGTTTAAGATAATTGTAAGAGGAATTTATATGAGCAAAAACTCAGCAAGGGCCTAAAATTAAAGAATTGACTAATCAGAGTCAGTGCAAAGGACAAATTGGTTTTAAGTAGCTCCCCTACAGGTTCATGGCCAGCTTGCTGTAACTTTTAGTAATCCTTTTCTTGCATGTTGGTCAAAAATCTGTAGGACTTGTCCTACTTTAAGTGTAATAAAGCTTTTCAAAAGGCAGCATACAGATCTTCCCTGTCTGCTAAATCTCTCATAGATCTTAGGGTTTGGCTCTAAGGTGTGATACTACTGTCTTTTTTTAAATAAAGGAAAAAGAACTGTCCATCAGCTCTTGACAAGGTCTTATACCTACACATATCAAAGTCAATAACAAAATATTCTGAGCCCTCTTAGAGATCCTGAAGGAATTTTTCACAGTTCACTCAGTATAACTGTGAACAATCAATGGATGAGATGGATCAAAATTTTCTGAGCAGTGTGTTTTGTGTACACACACCACTCACTCATCCTGACTCCAGGATTCTTATAGTGGGGAGATTTACAGCACAGACCAAGAAAGGCAGAATTCTGTCTTCTCTGGGGACATCAAAAAAGACAATTTTATAAATTGCTGTAAGTTTTCCTGTCTATTTAGTCTCTTGAATATGCCTCAGAAAGCTGGCCTAAGGAAGTTTAAGGAATAACGTGATGTCTACAAAAGGCTGCAAGTGGTGTATAGAAGATGCATTTCTATTATTTTCCCTGTTATGAGAGGTGTTCTAAACTAAGGTGAGGGTATAAAAATGTGGCACTCTACAAACAGATTCGGACAGCTGTGAGACATTGGGTACAGCACAACCTCTGCCTAAGAATAACTACAATTTCCAAACAAAAACATTGCGCTTGATTAGTTGAAGTTCACATTACACATGAAGCCTTAATTGTTATCTGCAGATATTTAGGGGTAAAAGTCAAACCAAAACACCAAAAAATACTAATACAGAAAAGAAAAAGAGAAAACTGAAGATGGAGCTGAAATAAAAGTGTGGTAAAATCCCAGAAGTTCCACACCTGATAATGCAGATCATTTCTATGAATAGGCTGTCCAGCAAAGCACAGCAAGGTCTGCAGTGAATTCCTTGGCTTCAGAATCAGAAAGGAGGCTGCCCAGGGAAAGTTAGTCAGGGTCCAGGACCTGACTGTTGCCAAAATCCACATTGGAAACAGGAAGGTTATCACTTAATTAAATTAAGAACAGTGCCACCGTGTCACAATCTGACTACCTCCTGACAAGAGAAAGTGGTCTAAAGCATGGTAAAGTAGTCCTGGGAGAGCTGAATGGAGTTAATTAATCAACTTCTGTCAGAAGCACAGGACACAGCAGCAAATGTGACTGCAGCAAAGGGTAAAGCAATAGAAAAATCACACATGCTGCCATTAGTTTAGGTTTTTAAGATGATGGTCAGTGATCAAATATCACAAAGATTTTGGTTCTGTGGCCAAATAAAAGAAGGAGACTATCCTGCTGAAAGGGTTTCAAAGGAGCTACCTACAAAATGATGGAGTGTAATTGGGAAGGGGGAGCCAGGCTGTTCATAACAATGTGGTGGTGGTGGGATGAGAGACAATGGCCATCAACTGAAAGAGGAAAAGTCCAGACTAGATGGAAGGAAAAGCTGTTACCAGCTGAAACCTGTTGCCTGGTTAGGAGGAGGTGTGCTGTCTTCATCCTTTGCTTTAACAATGAGGCCCAGAGAAGCCTGGTCTGCTTTTATAGTTGATGGGAGCAGGAAGTTGAACTAGATACTTCCAGAGGTTTCTTTCCATCAGAATGTCATGTGAGTCTAAGATTATATTATACAGTGAAAGAAAACAGTTGAAAAAAATACTTAGACTCTAAGTAATCTACATGAGAAGAAAAATGCTTTAAAAATTGATTGGCAGAAGAAGAATTAGATGTTATGATGAGAAAAACCAAAAAGAACACAGTAAAATTTCATTATATAAGGATTATACAAGCATTCAAATACCTCTGCTCATGTATAAAGATCACACAAGGATTGAAATACTTCAGCTGACAGGCAATGATTTTGAATAGCAATATTAGTTTAAGTGTTAGTGGTCAGGATGAATAGAACAATAAATTGCAAAATTACCACAACAGGAATATGCTAAATTATCTGCAATGTCAAGTTAATCATTGAACTAGATGATGATTAAGCAAGTCACAAAGTACGTGCCAGATTGGTGGCCAGCAAGGAGAGCAAAAGAACGACTATTGCATAGAATGAAAATGAGATTTCTTTAGAGAGTTCTGCATAAAAAGGCAGATATGCAGAGAAATTATAATCACAGTCTAGAGAACCCCTCTCACAGAATAGCTGTGTGAAATGAAAGATTGCATAATGGGCAAAAAAAAAAATTAAAAAAGGTTAAAGAAATCACAGGAAAGGACAGAAAGAACTGAAAGAATTTGTAGTCAACTTGAAAGTGATGAATGAGATCTGCTGGCTCCAACACCAGAATAATAAGACTACTAATAAGACTACTTAATTTAATGTATCTGTATAGCACCTGAGATAAGAAAATAGTATGCAGTAATAGTCTAATTAAAATTAATAGTCAGGGATATAAATCAAGCCAGAATTTCACCCCTGGGTTTTGTTCCAAAATGCTGATAATTTTGAGTTGCATCCTAGGAGGTCTATATTTTTGTGAGTAGTCCTGCCCTTGGTTTAGTACTAATAAATGCTATGGGGACATGTAGCTCTAGGCTGAATACAACAGACGATGATGCAAAGGGAAAAGCCCAAAGAAAACACAGATATAAAGATGACCTTTTTACCTGACAATATTAATATTTTAAAAGGGTCCCATTGATGTGCTATACTGATACATTTTCTTGCAGTTAACATTCAGCTCATCAATTTTATTAATAATAATTATTTCCAGCTTGTCCATCTCCACTGAACTTTCCCTTTTTTCTTCCATTTTATTTTCCCGTCATTCTTCTCTAGTCGTTTTTAAGGTAACATTTATTATTTTTTAAGCATCACTAATCAAAATGAAATTTTAAAAGTCGATTTCTGTTTGAAATGGGAGAAATGATAAGAGGCTATAATTTCTTAAAGAGCAAAACATTTCAAGCGCTGAGCTCATGTTATTGAAGGCAGCTATGCTGCCTGGGCTCTTTAGTGGGTGGGTATTTGGGCAATGAGTTCCCAGGGACTCTGAGTTTCCCAATCCTTTCACATGCTGAATTGCACTGTCCTGGAAGGATGGAGCTCTTGGTAGCTGGGAAGCAGCCATTATCTGAAGAGCCAATTGATGAAAACTCTGGGATCCTGAAGTCTAGAACAGCAGCCAAAGTCTACAACCCATTCTGTGAAAAAGCTAAATCGAGTGTCTACAGAGATCAACATTCCCCAGGAAAATTCCATTTCCAGCAGATTAGTTTTCTTCAACAGAAAAGCTGCACACCAGAAAATATCCAACTGTCATTCTCACCTGATGATCATTTCTGCACAATGGGCCTGTACACACAAAATACATCATTATATCATGCCTCGTGCTTCCATCTTCACAGATCATGCATTGGCCTCTCCTTAACACCAAATCTGCATTTACCTTTCTAGGCAGATTGGAAGCTTATTTTATTGTAGCGTACATGAATCCTTCTGAATTCTGCAATAGGTGCTTTGGGTTTTGTGCTAATATGAGTTTTCCCTTGTCATAACACTGGGAATTAGGCATTCAGTAACCACACTGATATCTTGCTCTTCCCAAGAGGTTCTTTGGGCGGGCCATCAACAGTTCATGTTATATGTTACAGCAGAGGGTGTTATGCTCAGTGCTCCTTGGGGGCAATTTGCATGGCATGAAATGAAAGACAAATAAAAGCCAACAGTATCCTACTCCCACCTGCCAAGAAAAAACAGCAGCTTAAGAACTAAAAAGGAGCTGTTCAGTTTTCTTGTGTGGTTACAGCATGTTTGTTCCTTAACAGTAAAGTAATGATCTTACTCTTGGAACAGAGAAGTTATGGTCTCCTGTTAAAGAACCACGGTTTTCCCCTCGGTTTAGCAAAAATAAAAATTAAAAAAAAATTATTGATGTCAAAGTTTTGGGATGGTACTGAGCTTCATTGATAAATAAACCATAACATATCAAACTGTTAAAACCTAAAAGAGAGAAGATGAAAAGGTTATAAATGAGGTAGATACAGAACAGAAAAGCTGAGTGCAATGATGGAGTAACTTATGGGGAAATATGAGTTCTGGAGAGATTGGCTGACTCACTAGTGGTTATCTGCTGTTAGAAATATGCATAAAGTGAAAAAATTCTACTTCATTTCTTCTGATTTTCACATTCTTACACTCCAATCCAACATTTGCATCTCGGACATCTGATTATGAAATACCTGTTGATGCATTTATCGACCTATGTTTCATTAGCAGTGGTGTACCTGGAACAATGTTTTCACTGGCTTCAGGCTCATTTTGCCCTTTTATGACATAGGAAGTTATACTACTTGACTTGAGTCAAATCTGTCCTAACACTGGTCTCCTGCTTTAAAATAATGCTTCATTGTATGGCTTCAGATATTTTACAGTGGGACTTTTTTTTAATTAATGTTCCCATGCAAGTGAAAGTGCAGAAAATAATTTCTTGGGGTTTTTTATTAGATTAAAGGTTCCAGTGTTGCTTTCATCACTCCAACTAAAGAAGTTATATCATTTTACTTTTTCAGTGTTTTCATTATAAGCTCTACTCCTTGGGGCTCTGCAGACAGAGAATAATAATAATACATTCATTTCATGATTCTTTTGCTAACATAAAAATGTGCTATAGTCAGTTCAGAGCTTCAGTGCTTACATCTAGAAAATAGAGAGCATGTGTATTTGCCTTTATAGAATATTTGAACATCTAAACTAATCAAATTTCAACAACTTGAAGATTAGGTCCCCCATGGGGTTTATTTTCATGGTAAAAATCATGCTCCAGTTATATTTTTCATTTTTTTAGTTGCCTATATTTTGCTTTGCTTATTTTTTTTCAATTCCATTATTCCAAGCTGAACCAAATTTGCTTGTAGTTCACGTTTAATTTCAAGTGACTTTTAAACTGTTAAACCCCAAAATTAAATGCATTATTTGGATTTTCCCTGCAAAAATCTGAACATCTGCACAAACCACATTTTCCTTTAGAGTACAATGTGGATTACTCCAAACCAATATTTGATGTCATATTTCAATGGAAATATGTAGACAACTATTAATATCACTAGATGTCACTAAACTGTCATTTCCTTTTCAAAGATTCTACATAATTGTTTTCCATTTGGTAAGACATTAATATTTCAGTAGTTTAGTTTTCATCTCCAGATGTGACTTTTTCTCCTACGATTACTTTGCTTATCACTTACCTTGTGTGCAAACCATTGTGCTCTATGGTGAGCTTTTGGGGAGCTTTTCTGATCATTGTGCATAACAGTGTGTGGGGGCAGGCAAAGCCTTCTTGTGGGTTTGTTTTTATGAAGTTCTCAGTTTTCATATACTCCAAGTAACACCAGAACTTTTATTTGTGGTAATTTAATGTGCTTTTTTTAAACTAAAATATTAAAATTTTTCTCCCTGTTGAGACTACATAAGGAGTCTATTCACACCTGGATTTCCGGGAAACTTGCTTTAGGTTTCATATGTGCCAAACTACGTATTTTCCAGCAACTTCTTAGAGGAAGAAGAAAATGAAATTGCAAGAGCAGAAGGGCAGCCATCTCTACGCTTCTTATGTTCTACTTTCCAACAAAAGCCACATTGGCTCCTAAAGTCTGCTTTGAAGGGGACACAGCAGCTTACAGTTGTCTCTACACAACTGCCTAAGAGGGAGAGAGAGCTGTATATTCCAAAAAGTCTCTGGGTGGACATGAATCAGGAAAGTTAAGGAGCTATTTTGGCCCTGCTGAAACAGTCCACAAATTCTGGCTAGGCCACTGGGTAAATACCTGGCAGGCTCTTCATGAGGACAGCTCACACTGTGCAATGCAAGAGGGGTTCCAGCATTGCCTCTTACCTGCCCATTCCTGATTCCTGGACTTCCAGTTATCTTATTCTATGTTGTCAATACCCAAATAATTCACTTTCATGCCATGCTCAATCACCACAAAAAAAAATTTACATGTTGCAGAACACACAGTGGTGCCACAGCTTACTTAGAAACAATCATCTGGGTTTGTCTTGCTGGCTGACACTGAAAGTGCATTTGTTCTGAATGCAGTAGCTCAGTTTGTCCAAGTGTAATCATCTTAATGCACTGCCACTGCCTGAAGAATGCATTGCTTCTGCCTTGCCACCAGCCTCTGATTTGTTGTCTGTGTGGTGTGGAGCACGCATTCTTCCCTTGATGGGATTTTAATATAGCTGTGACTCGTACTAGTTCCCAGAGGTTACATTTTGCCATGTATCTTTTTGATCTGTGTTTTTCCTGTCTGTCAATGGCATATATATGCCTTTTTCAATACAAGAAAAACTTTCAAACTGATTATTTTTTACAGAGAATTAGTATTTTAAGCTCTTGCTGTTTAAGGTCTTAGTTACACCTTAGTTACAGATACTTGGTTACCCTTGAAACTTCACCAAAACTTCAGTCAATTCCTCCTCTGTTTTCCAGACCCAGACCATTTCTGTCACACACATAAATTAGCCTGGTTCAGACAGCAGTGGGAACGTTTGTATATCTTGGTAATTAAGCTTTCCCTCTAATGAACCTCTGTGGTCATACATAAATTTCTTTTAAACTTGACATTACTAGAGAGAATTATTCAGAGTAAGCCCCTAAGAGCCCAACTAGTGCTTAGGTAAAGAATAGGTACAAACAATATTTCTGAACTTCTAAGGGCACTACTTTAACAATCTACTTCCAGAACCAAATGAGGCCACAGTACTTAACAAAATGTTAGTGACCAGTTTTGGAAAAAAAAAAATCAATGTGCTCCAAAAATATTTTTTTTTTTAGAAATGAAAATGCAAGAGAAACAGAGAACTCACATTCAAGCATCAAGTTTTCAAGGAACTTAAACTCATTAAACAAGAGGTATTCGTGCATCTATAGAAGCACTCTGGAGGAGGCAATCTGGTGCCATTTGATCGAGCAGCTACTTAGAAGGGCTTCCAAGTATTTTAGTTCTCTAACAAGATTAATTCTGAGCACAGAAACACATCTATATTAGGTAATACATATGATGTAGAGGATGTATGAAAAAAACATTCATTTTCACACAAAAACTTGGCTGGTGGTCACAGCGGTAGAGAAATATTTTCAATTATGTGAAAATTACTGTCAATAAAACATCCCTGAAGAGAAATTCATTTTCTTTAATAGCTTCCAGACATAATATTAAGAACAGGGTATCCATGAAGCTGGTCTATCTAGTTTATAGTTTGAATATTTTCTTCTTGTCATGGGTTTGTTCGAAACCAGGCAGAAACACCATTTAATGTAGCGGTTTCACATTCACCTGCTCGCCTGCTCACACCAGGCGAGAGTGTAGCGTAGTGATTTTATGAGAATAAGGATTAAGAGAAATGCAAAACAGGCCTAAACTTCAAAGATAAAAATAGTTTATTAACAAAAAAAAAACTAACAGAATCAAAATCAACCCCCAGGTGGTTTCTTCTTCCTCCCCCCAGCCCCTCACCCATGATGGTTTCTTTCTCCCACCTCATTTATCTTCCTTTACCACCATCCTTCTCACCAACAACACAGAGAAACAAACTTAGAAAACTCCTGGTCAATTTACTACTCTTGAAATAGGCTTTCATCAGTCCAATTGGAAGAAGAGTCTCTCTTGTCTCACCATGGAGATTTTTCCCCACAAGATGCATAAGTCTCTTGTAGAATCCATATCA
>VZTR01013594.1:19152-36927 GCA_013400775.1 Chaetops frenatus | reverse complement strand
TGTCCCTGCGGAAGTAGGAAAACAAAGAAACCCCCCCCCAGGAAGGAGAGAAAAAAGTTGTTGTCCTTTAAACCACAACACTTCTTCATGTTCACAGAGTCACAGAATGGATGATTTTGGAAGGGACCACAGTGGATAATCTGGTCCAACCTCCCTGATCAAGCAGGGGCTTCCTAGAGCACAGGGCACAGGATTGAGTCCAGATGGTTCTCGTGTATCTCCAGTGAGGGAGACACTCTGGGCAGTCTGTTCCAGTGTTCAGTCACCCACACAGAAAAGTTGTTCCTCATATTCAGGTGGAATTTCCTGTGCAGCAGTTTCTGCCTGTGGCCTCCTGTCCTACTGCTTGGCACCACTAAGAAGAGCCTGGCTCCATTCTCTCAGTACCCTCCCTTTGGATACCTGTAGAGATCCCCTCTCAGTAGTCTCTTGTTGTGGGACTACTCGGCCATGCAGTTCTGTAAAAGGCCATTTATACTGCATTCCACGAGCTACTTGCAAAAAATGAGAGACCTGTGAAAATAATGCTTATAAGGAAAAATTACAGGAGCTATTGCACTTTTATAAATGCAGTACTGACCTTGGCAGGAACTTTCTGTTTGGTGAATTGCTGTGAAGAGGTCCGTTTATCCAAAAACTTAACAAAGAATTTCGCTTATGCCAAGTGGCAGATGCATGAGTTTCAGAGCAGAAGCATTCATCTTTTCTCCCTCAGAAGTTCCATGTGGGCTCAGCATCTTTTACAGCAATGAAGAAAAAGGAATACATTTTTGCACATTTGTTAGGAATACTAAACTCACAGCAAGATCCCTTTGCATCAGCAAAGTCTTTGCCACTGTTTTGTTCTGTGAAGTTTTATCCAATTTATTGCTGATTTACCCTTTTCTTTTAAGAGCACTTAGGCAGTAACAAAAAAAAAGTTTCTTTACTGTGTTTTATTAAAAAAATAAGTGAACAAAATGCTAGAAGAATGGCTAACCTTTTAAAATATGTTCCTAAAACAACAACAGATCATTTAGGATTAGGAATATTTTATTGTACTTTTGATGAAGAAAACAAGGCATACCAGGACACTGCTAATACTGTTTAAGCAGTGTACTTATACCTCAAATTACATTCCTCTGGGGAATCAATGTGTAACCATATTTACTCTTTTCTCTTGTCCATTTCCATAGCAACATGTTTGTTCCTATCGAGAATCTAGGTGAATAATTTCAAATTGAGCTTGAAAGTTTTGGAACAAGGTTTCATTCTCTATGAAATAATTATGGACAAAAGCAATTTTTTAAAACTAAAAAAATAAACATAATTTTGCCGTTGGTTCTTATACCCTACTCTAGGCATGATTAGCTCTGAACAATCCTTTGATCTCTTTCCCGTGATGTTCAGACTGGGAGCAGGCTTATCCACATGACTTCAGCAGCTGTTATAAAATCTGGTGGGGAATTTTTCATTCCAATTTCAATGGCTCACTGTATTCACTAATTATCTTGTTATATACACACGTTCCAAATTTTTACGCAGAAGCTGGGATCTACACTAAAAAAAACTCCTAAGAAACACAAATCCCATGAGGAGAGGGGGAAAAAGAACAGGGCGAGATGACTTTGAAATTACTTTTAAAATAATAAATTCATTTTAGAGGATCTCTTTAAACTCTAGCCAGTACCACTTCCTGTTCCTATTTGTCAGTGTTCACTCTTTCATCTCAGGGAAAGATTTTATAGCTGAAAACCGCTTATTGCTACAAGATAGTAGTGCTAAAATAAGTTTTCTTTAAAAAGATAACTGCTCTTTAGCACTAGTACTAATGAAACAGTTGTTTCTTCATTTCTTCAAATGCATATATTCAGATAAATAAAATTGTATTTTTTATTTAAAGGAGGATATTTCCATCAGAACCTGCTGGAAAATGAAATTAATTTAAAAAAAATTCAGAGGAAAGAAACCTAAGAAAAAAATATCCCTAATTACATATCGTGGGTTTTTATCATGACTTTTCATAGACCAGTAGGTCTCTTAAGTAGCTGTAAAATGATCCAGCTAGTTTTTCAGTCAAATAATTTCAGGAATTCTCTTGGAATTGCCAAATTTATCTGACCAAAGTTACCTTTCCTGCAATGCACAAAATAGAAAGACTGAAAATCCTGTGTGTAAACAGTCATAAAAGAAAGGACACCTGTTTGACTTGATTGGTCAGGTGGTATCAGCCTATTGAATCCTGCTCATGTTATGCCATTCATCGAACTTAGAAGAATTACTGCTGCAAAAATTGAACAATTCTAAAATATTTTGAGGCAGCCCCAACATCTGCATCATCTGGAGATAATGATGCTTTCATTCTCTATGCCAGCTATTCATGGCTTACATCTGATACTCAGAAAGTTTTCACAGATGGTCCATTCCAACCTGCTCTTTTTCTGCTTCCCCTGGGTTTGTATTTTTTTAGGCATTTCCCATCTGCCTGCTTTAAAATCTTTAAATAGGTGGAATTTCTGGTGAAAGGAATGAATACTTTTATCCTGCCTCCAAATTCTTTCCCAATGATGCCACATGCACATTAGAGCTGGCATGCTCATACTTTGAAAAGAAGCATAAAGTAAAGAAGAAAAATATGGACCAGTTTTATATAATAGTGAGTCACTGCTGCATTTTAGTCACAGGCTACAGACAATAAAAGAGAAATGAAGTGTCAATGATTGAATTGGAAGTAATAGACAGAAGCTGTGTAGAGACAGCATAATCTCTTTTCAACTGAAAAAGAACATGTTCAGTTACAGGATAAGTGCCCTGCCATTAGCCAATGAGGACAACTTTGAAAACCTACATGGTGTAAGTGAACAGGACACACAATTATGGAAGTGGTTCCTGAATATCCCTCAGAACAATATGCTTGAAACATACAAAAATAACTGAGAAATAGCTACAGACTTAAGAAAGATTTTATAGTTAATTTTTAACAAAAATGTTGAAAGAAATAAATTCCTATTCCACAGGACAAAAAAAATAATTTAGCAGTATCTATAACAATTGATTTTTAATAATAAAAACCTATTTTTCCTGGTTCAGCTAGGTAAAAATAGAAACACAGAAAAGGGTGGCAGCTTTGTTTGGAACTAAGACTGGCTTTCTGTAAGTAAAATGGTGTGTGCAACCATCTTCAGGTGTCAGATTGCAATCCACTTGATTTCAGTGGGAACTAGAAGGAAAATCAGTTCCTGCATAAGCTGGATATCCAAAATTATGTTGGTCAGTTCCAAGATACATTGAATCCAGGCCATTTTTGAAAATCTGGGTTCAGTATATCATGGTCCACTCATATTTTTAATTCAGTACTTCTGTTGGAAAACTATATGAACACCTGCAGAAAGAAAGAGGAGTGTATTCACCAGAATTGAAGGTACTGCAAAGAAATTATTAATCAGGTTTGGTCAGTGTTTGTGTTTTCTGTGCTAAATGCAAGCTGATAAATATATCCTGTAGTGTAGCATCTGTGTACCATGCCATAGTGAAAGCCGTAGGCATTCATCAACTGGGTGGAATATAAATTTAAAAAACAATACAGTGAAGTAGTGAAAGATATTTTTATGTCACATGAAGATAGGAGAATTAACAAGCAAGCCAAGAATAAAACAGTGAAATGTGAGAAAAACCATCAGATTAGTTTCAATAAATTACAGTGATTAGCAGGTCTCACAGGAAGTTTTTTAAAAGCTGATGGATTGATACTTCAATGAGATGTTATTAAAAGGCAAAAGGCCTTTCCTCAACAAAGGAATTCAGAGACTCCCCATCTAGTAGCGAACAGTCGTGGATAAGTAAGTTCTTCTCTCCAGATCCATGAACTGTCTCTAAATGTGTGGAGATATCATAGAAAGCCACTGGGAATACTGTACGTGCTTTTGATCACATAATAACTATGCAATTTTTAAGTGTGGTTATACTGGAATCTGTGTCCCACTGGAGGTTGTATGAGGCTGTATAGGATAAGAGTTAAACAGCTGGTGAAATGAGCAAAATGAACCAGATTACTATGTGTCAGTCTTTGAGACTGCATATAGTTTGTACAGTTTCATCTCACTCTAAATAAACAATATACTGTCCTCATGAAGGACACAGTGGAATGTCAGGTTAGAACAAATTCTTTCCAGAAATATCTTCCTATATATCTGTTAAAGAAATACGAGCTAGAGAAATGTGTTTTGCTCTTGGAAGATAATGGGAAAATAATGAAAGCATTTTAAAACCTATGGAAGCCAATTCAACTTACCTTTTGCATATATAAATTTTACCTTTAAAGAGTAAAAAGAATTTTATGGAGCCAGAATAAGGGCACAAAATACTACATCATTTGTGTAAGAGACAGGCTGACATTCCCACTTACCAAAATGGTAAGCTAGAAGTTAGGGCACTTTTCCAGATTTTGAAAGATGTTAATCCAGGATACGCCTTAATCACTATGTTAGCCTTTCCACCTTGGGTTGGAGAACTTTCACCCAGAATGGACTATCCAAGCCTATGTATTACCAGAAAATATTCTGCTTTCAAAAGAGGGAAAAAATTACAGTTAGCTTCTTGATGGCTCTGTGGAATTACAAGCATGTTACTGGCTGCTAGGATAGGACCTAGATAACTGGGGATAATATTAACAATCAGAAAAATCTTCCTGTGGAGCATCCGCAAGGAATTGTAAACAACTGAGATGCTAGGATATGAACCAGCCAAATGTAAATTTGCATCAATTAGCCAAAAGGATGAACCCTTTAGACTCCTTAACACTCCTTCAACTCTTCTTGGTTGGCTTTATCACAGATTTTCCAAGAAATATTCTTATTCAGCATTAAGTTGACAGCATGGTCTAAAGTGATGAACGTTAGTTAAAACACTGACATTTCACATTAAACACAGATACACTCATTCACATAAAATAAAATCCTTTATGTGCACCCTTATATACAGACAAGTAGATTTTATGCAGCAAATATATAAGACATACCAAAATTTGCCAACATAGTAACAAAGTTATCAAATTACAAATTATGTCCCTGCCAACATTCCCTACGGCCTACCCACTGGATTTAGTACATCGTGGATCATGCCTTTCTCCATGAAAGTTCTTCCTCAGCAGCTGTTCCTGACAAGGCTTACCTAGAAATGTAGGTGTAATTTCTGCTTTTTCTATTTCATCACCTCCTCTGCGGCTCTGGCCTTCTGTTGTGTTTCATTTACAGACTAGGAATGTTTGTGCTTTAGTGTTTCCCTTCATGTAATACTGCTGTATAGCAGGCTAAGGGTGTTGTCTAATTTGAAAGCCTTGGCCACTTAAAACGTGGTTGTCAGCAGCAGTTGCTAAGAAACTACAACTTAACTGCTTTCAAACACGGTATTGCTAAAGTGCAATTACCCACACCTGCTATTATTATTTATATGAGCTAAAGTGTAATTCCTTCTTCACCATACTGGACACGTCCTCTCTTACCTCCCATTTCAATAAGCCCCTTCTTTCTGGTAACTTTTGAGATCATTCCTCATATCGTCCAAACACACATTTCAAACCACCCCCACATCCCAAACATACTTCGAGCAG
The DNA here is from genome assembly GCA_013400775.1 of Chaetops frenatus. Taxonomy (NCBI): domain Eukaryota; kingdom Metazoa; phylum Chordata; class Aves; order Passeriformes; family Picathartidae; genus Chaetops; species Chaetops frenatus. Next base: position 31,340 of record VZTR01013594.1, on the reverse strand, counting down.
GGAAATGTGCCACAAAATATATTAGTGTAGCTCAGAACTAGAGCACATAAATGCCCAGCTGGTGACTCTCACTTAGAAAATCATGATTATGAGACAGAGCTTCCAAAGAAGTTTTCCCCCAAGAGAGACTTTATGTTGGAATAGGAGTGGATGGGCATCTTTTACTTGAAGAAAATGTTCATGAAGTAATAAAATACTTAACTAAAAAGTAGGTGGATCATCTAGCAACTCTCCTTCTATTAAGTCAATCTTCAATGTTTTGATATATGAGCAAAAAAATAACAGTAATAAGGAATTTACATGCAAGAGGAGTAGGTGTCTTATATGTGGAAAACTTTTGTCCTTACATTTTGTATCCTGTAAGCATCTATTGGTATTAGCCTCCTGAGTAAAAATGGCATTTTTACAGTATCTTGGCTGTATTCCACATCATCTCTGCCCATTCTGTTTACTAAGTAATTTCAACCATGTGAATTAGATGTTGCTTTCTTTGCTTTCTAGAGGTGAATGCAAACCTCCTGGAACCAGTCAAGCAGAGATGTGAATAAGAGACAGTCTGGGCCACATAATGGGAGTGAACAATTAAAATGCAAATAATTTGTAAAGCTTGATGCTTGCCCTTTTTCTGCAGCCTGAGGTATGCAGCAACACTTGGGAGTAAGGGGGAACAGCCTTAAAAAATGCATGGAATCTCTCCACAGGTGGGAACAGACAGCCTTGCTCACCTCTTTCCTTCCATTCTGTTTCCACTCAGAGCTAAATAGGCACAAACCAGAGAACAGGCTCTGCAGGGAGGCAACTCTGTTAGCCCCAGTCCAGCTATGCTTTATTATAGCTGTATATCTTCTGAAGAGATCCTTGCTGGCACCTGAAGATTCAGAAATACTGGAAATGAGGCTTCCATAGGTCTCCAGTCACACACATGGGCTCACAAAAAAAAAAAGAATGTAAAAAAAAAAAAAAAAAAAAAGAAAAAAGAAAGCAGGGAAAAGGAAGAAAATCTTTTTAGCTAATAATACTCACACTCAGGCAGACCTTACACCTTCACAAACTCCTTAACAGAAAGTAATATATTCTAATGTAAATCTTGTTAGTCACCAAAACACTGGTCATTTAAGTTAAACTACTTGATTTTTGACATCTGGTTCACAGTCAGGGTACAATTCCTTTTCCTAGTGCTGTATTTGGGTATTAGTTCTGCACATATGTAGTTTTTTGGCACTGCAGTTTTGAAAATTTGAGCCTCTCTGTGGGGTGGTGAAGCAATGTATCCTGCATTAGACTGCAGAGGTAAACAACATGATTTGTAGCTGTATGTGATTGTTAATTATGCAAAGAAAAACTTTGGGAACAGTACAGTAAACAAATGAGGTTATTTGTAAATCTCTCATTCTCTAGTTTTAACTTCCAAACTACATAATACAAATGCATTTTCTTGTATGAAAATGGGAGTAATTGAAAAAAAAAAAAAAAAGAAAAAGAAGGCAAGTTCCACATCGAAACATATCATTGTGCAGTTATTTAGAAAAACAAAGATGTATTTTTTTCCCTGAGACCCTTGAGCCTACAGTTTCTTTCAGTTTTATTTTCACTAACAAACATTTTGATATCTCTAAATAACTTAAGAACATATTGCTAGAACATATTTCAACACATCTACTGCATGACTGCAGCAATGTAAGCTCACGATAGTCCATTTTATGAAAAAACCAACAACCCGCCATTTTCACAAAACTCCGATTTAGAGTGGAATGGGAGTAATAAGTTGGAATAATAATTTCTGAAGATACCATTTGAATGATCACCTTTGAAGATGCTCAGGAGCCATTACTTTGTGGGAGAGGAAGAGGAAGATCAGCAGCCCCCACTGCCCTGCTGTGACAGCCATGGGGCAGAGGAGGTACACGCTCAGGACCCACCAAGGGTTTCTAAATTCCACCCAGATCTGCACACAAGTTTTCATTCATGTTCTGAGCACAACATGACGGCACTAGATGGGATTTATTGATAGGAGTAAGATATTGGGCTTTAGGGTGTGATTTTAAGAGTTCTTTGAAGGGAATAGAGTTTGGTGGGAGGGCAACAGACTGCAGAGGTGTACTCCTGTATATCCAGACAAATCCAGCTTTTTAAAGATTGTTTCACTTGCATTTTTATTTGTTTTACTTTTGGATGAATTAGAAATTCATTCTTCATCCTATTTTGCTTGCTAACTGAGGCAGAGACAATAAAATACACTACTAATAAATCTAGGGATTCAAACTGCAGCCCTTGGCTGCCACCTAAAGGTTTGCTATACTCCTTTAGAGAGACACCACCAGACTCCATTCCCCTGTTTGGAATGGAAAAAATCCTTGTCTAGTACAGTTACAGGCAACCTCCATGGTCAATATTACTAAAAGAGATTTAGGGGAAAAAATATTTGTTCTAAAAAAACCAAAACAGCCCCACCAAAACAAAACAAAGGAAGGAAGAAACCCCATGGTAGTTCAACAGTGCTACAGAAAGAATGATTTCTTGTTTCTGCATTTCAATTTGAATTTGAAAGACAACCTAAAATCTTAATAAAATAAAATAGTAAAATAAAATAAAATAAAATTTTAAAAAATGCACACTAATTGTGTTTGTTAAATGAAGACAGCCAGAACAAAGAAACAACACAAACGGCTGAGCGATGAATGGCTCAGGAACAAAAAAACGGGTAGTGTGCCCAGCCACCATTTGGGCAACACAATGGGGCCAGCAGGCAGTTTGTGTAGGTCTTATGCTTTCCACAGAGGAAAGATTGCTCTAGAGAGAATTGCTCTCTCTAGGCACTCTGGAAACTCAAGCTCCTCAAAAATAGCAGGAACTGAGATGGAAAAGAAAATCCTGGCCAGGGATCCTTTTAGCACCAACAGGCAAAATGGCCTCAATTCTCCAGCTAGCTAAAACTATCTGATTGTCATCAATTAACTTAAAATCACTGGTCGTTATTCAGAGTGTCTGTACTAGGTGGGCAATAGTGACTTCTTTCTGAGGTTTTTTAAATCTGTTATAAAGTTTTCATATTCAATGAGCTATCAGTTTTACACAATGAAATCATTTGCTGGGAAACCTTTTTTTAATGTATCTAGAATTTGTAACATTACATGGCAAATGTTACACTTTGTTCCTTGTATGAGGGGACTTTTTGTTTGTTTGTTTGTCTGTTTGTTAGACTTTAGAATATTAGATGTGAATCTAAATGAAAATGAGTGTTCTGAAGTGATGAGGCCACCAAGCAAAAATGTAAAGCTAGCAGAGAACCAGCCTACAATTTGAAATGAATCTTTTGTATTACTAAGGAATTTTTATGATTTCTGCTATATGTTCATTGTATATGACTTACATCCTGGAGTACAAACAGCAAAAAAAAAAATCTATTAAGCAGGAGGTATTTCAAGATAGAAAAATACTCAATACTATCATAGGCTCAAAGAAATTCTGGACAAAAAAACCTGTTATTTCCTACTGTTTGGGTTTTGAAGTTTAGGCCTTATTTATACATCCAACTGCATTTTGACTTTTCACAGGATCTGATCTGTTTATTTTTGGTTCATCCTCTCCTCTTACAGGAATGACACCTCTCATATTCTTATAGGGATGCGGACTGACAAACTGACAACGATGCTCTGAAAAATAAACCAAGAAGCTACTGAGAACTAGCGGTTTCCACCCACACATGGGAAGAAGTTTAGTGACAGCATCATCTTGGCCCCCATTGTAAAAATGAAAACCCACAAGTAATCAGTAAACTCCTAACTGTGCATTTTCAAGCTGTGATCATTGTGCATTTGCAGTATTCCCTGGGAGACAGTTAATGGCTAAGGGTAAAAGATCTAGTCATTCTCTTCTGTCCTTTTGAGTAGTCCATGTGTCTGTGTCGTCTGAGACATGAACAGTTATTTTTGAGGTTATTACCTGGATCAGATCTCTTGCGATCGTAACCTCCCATGGTAGTTATTAGGATAGTTTGTGTGCAGGCAAGGTGCATCACTGGTATGCTCTCATACTCCCTATGGTGCTGGCTCTTCTCTCCTTTATTTTGGTTCAGCACTTGTATTTTTCTGTACAGCAAGGTGAAGTTTTAGTTTAGTTTGATGTAATGTAATCCTTACTGGTTTCAGTCCGCCAGCACACATCTACAAATTAACTTCATGCGTCCTGTTTTCTCTTCCAAGGCCAAGTCATATAGTTTTGTTAATTACTATAGAAATGTGGACACTTAGAAGCCCCAAATAATTTAAATCAAGGAAGAATAGTAATGGTAATCTTTTCTGACCTCCTGTGTTAGATAGGCTATACAACTTCACCAAGAAATTTAACATGAACACTTCTGTTTCATCTATAGTCTGCCTCTCATATAATCATTGAGTCTTGAATTCAAGACCATCTGTGATGGAAAATAGTGGCAAAGAACAAGTTTTATCAGAAACACTTTTCTTCAAACATAGTTAGGATCACTAACTTATTTTGCAGTTTTTATTTCCCGTCATCTTCCAGTGATCATTAGTGTGTCATGTCACACAAGGATTATTTGTTGGTACAATATCTCATTAAGTAAATTTTAATGGAACAAATTACTAGCCTGGCTGTAACTTAATTTTGTAAAATGTTTTCCATTTGAGATAAAAAGATAAGGTCTGGCAAATCCTAAGGTAGCTCTGTACTCTATTCAAGTACATGCTAACAATGTGGCCTTAATTTTGGTCTTCAGTTCATACTGACTTTACATACTGTTAAACAATTCAATTACTCCTAGACTGCTTCAAGTCAGGCTAGAAGGGCCTGTCCCCAAAAAAGTCACTGTTCCTTAGCAATACATTAATCCCATAGTCCCTCTCATGCCTTATCTTGACTTTAATCACAGTTGGTACCAGATGCTTCAGCAGTAGTGGATCTTTAAAGGAACATGTCACTGGCTGCAGGAAAAATTTCTGTGCAGCCTTAGAAAGTGGCCGGTTCTTGTTCTGGGGAATGAAAGCTTACCTTTATCCTGGCTAATGTAAAAGCACATACAATTCATATAAATATCTCATCTTTTTTTAAATCCTACAAATTTCTTCTCTACAGCCAATGAATTCCATGAGTTAATTATACGTTATATTAAAAAGAATCTTAGCTTTATTATAGCTTAAAGGTTAAACAGTAAAACCAATAACTGCAGCTCCACTGGGTCTTGAAATTAGACAAAAGAAAACTTACTGATATGAATTAAAAAAAAAATCAGAAGTAGAGATATAGAAGAAAGGATGAATTTGTGTGAGGTGCTGCCCAAATACACATGGTCTTATGCCAAAATGAAAACAGCCTGAAGATAAACAGGATGTAAGAGGTGAGAAGATATATATGCAGACACATATTTGAAACAATTACAAAAATCAATAAGCAATGTTTTTCACCATTTCTAAACATCCCCATCTGCCTCCATTCTTCCCTGATTTTGCACTTAAATATTTCTTATATTTATTTTAGTTGTCATTTTAGAAGTGAGTCTTGAGCAGCAATCTGGTGAGAGAGGAGAGAGGATATGCAGGTAAATACCACAGAGAGCAACCAGGCTGTAATGTGCACACCACGTTCCAAGACAGAGGACAAGATCAGATGAAATCCTATCAGAGATGTTCAGAATCTTTGATAATTCTAGAAAACCACCCACTTTCTGTCCATGTTCCCCATCCCTCCCACTTCCCCCTTCTGCCACACACACAGAGAATTTGCCTGTGGGATTTTTCCACTCATCGGCCACTGCTCAATGCAGCAGCTTAGCTATGGGCAGGAGAAACAATTTGCACTCATAAATCACCCAGTTACAAACTTCTGCTTTTGAACTGCAGGACACTTTTGAGCTTTATCCATACAGGTTATACTGAGCTAGAAATGAACTTTAATTTCTGTTAAACAACATCAGTGCTGTTTATGAACCACATCTTAACTTTCCCTTTCAACCTCTAACACCAATTTTTTTTCAAAAGTTTGTCAGGAGGGACTTAATTCTTTCAGAAGTCCCAGGAAATATTTCCTACTTACTATCTACTATATTCTACAAACTTTCTACCAGTTCCTTGTAAACCATAACACAGGAAACCTCTGGGAAGTAACAAGTGAGTTAATGGTTGCCAGGGGAAAATGTGGGAATTTTCCCTGAAAACTTTCTAAAATGTTGTCAGACCTACTGTATTATTACAGAATATTTCATCTGGACATTTGGGAACTCAAGGTCTTAAATTCTGGGGACAGAAAAGGGTGAAATTGCTGTGGAAGGAAGATGAGGAAGAAGATGCAATGCCGGTTGAGATAGCTGCAGCAGCCGCAATTGTGACCTTGGGACTCTGTTAGGGAAGTGAGAGACACAGAGGAGGAGTAGGTGGGGAAAGCAAGAGACATGTAAGTATCTGAGGATCCATTTCAAAGTGACTGGGGGAGGGAGGGTGGGAAGAATCAAAACTTTTTAACAGAGATGAAGAAGGCAGAATGGGAGTAGGAGACTTCAAGGGAAAAAAAAANACTGAAAAAAAAAAAAAAAAAAAAGAAGAGGAAAAAACCATTTTGAGGAAGAAGAAAATGAAAACACCAGAGGTGTAATACAGTTACTTGATGGGCACCTATGCTGGCTCTCAGCACTAAGTGGAGATTACATAACTTTTTCAAGTACCAGAGAGAAAGGTAGGAGACAGGCAACAAGAACAGAAGGAAATGGGTGAAGGTAAAATAAAGAAAATCACAGGGAGTGCCAGTGTTCTGTGGGCAGTTTGAGCTTGCAAAAATAACAAAAAAACCCAAACCAAACCAAACCAAACAAACAAACAAACAAACAAGTGTGTGACTTGCTAGCAACTTCACAGTGGCTGCTGTTCCTCTGTAGAAATAAAAATGCTATCTGTACATGTCACAAACTCTTCTTTGAAATGTGCAGTTTCAGAGTTCAGGAGCTTCAGTGTCTGTGGACTTATACCTACATCTATTGAAGTGAAACCTGGCCTTAACTCATCATCCACGGAGCTGGAAAACAACATACCTTTAAAATATTATGACTGTTTTCAGGTGAACTGCAGTCCTTTGTGGATATAAAACTAAGTAAAACTATATGCTCTTCTTTCTTTGTTAGTTATTGCACAAAAACAGGAAAATGGCACACAGATTAGTAACACAGGGTAGGTCTTTGGCCAAAGTCCCACTGAAGTAAGTTTAGTGAAATAACTCATCTGGCCTACTGTTCTTTCTATTCCTTTCAGAAATCAAACCATGGTGCCTGTAACTCTGTGAAGTAATATCTGTAAAGTATTAATGACAACATATAGAAGAATTTCAGGTAAATTTTATACTTCAAAGACAGACCACAGGGGAGCTCATCTCTCTGAAGCCAGAAAGACTGTCAAAACACAACACAGTGTATTTGTCAAAAGGAAGAAAACACTTCTGTCTAAAATATCAGTTCCGCCACATACAAATGCATAGTGGAAATACCAAAAAATCTTAGTGTAACACTGTTCTTTAAAACTCTTCATGTGACAGCAACTAAAATGTTCTTCTTTCAGAATACATCTGTTCAACTAAATATACTACTGGGGGTTTTCAGTAATGACTTCCAGGAAGAGATTTTTAGGTCATTTCAATAAACAAACTTTGACCACTTGTTACAATACATACTTTTATGATTTTGAGCATCCTAGGGGGATTACATAGATAATTTCTTAAGCTTCCTTGTATCTAGAAAAATCATCCTACTCTTTCTTAAACAGAGGACAATGACATCTTCATTGAGGCCCTCCTAGTGCTGATTTACAGATCAGATCTCTGCACTAGATCTCTTAGGAAATGAGTGTCTGTATAGAACTTAAAGCATTGGATTTAACCTAGTAAACCCTAAACATAGTGATACTTTCTCACCTATGAAGCCACTGCTGTGTCTGTCACAAAAGCTTGCTGACCATTTCAGTTGAGAACCCATCTGCGCTGGCGATTTTTTTTTCTTGCAATAGTCTGAAACATCTCAGGTTTATTGTCTTAGAACACAGTCTTTTTCAGTGGACTTGTCAGAAGCACTGAAGTACACAAGACCACGATCTGGGATTTCAGGAGGATTACATACTCTATTTTTAATATAAAAATTTTACATTTCAATTAATTATGTAAACAAGGAAGAAAAGTGTACCAGCAAGGTATTGCAAGTAATTTTCTACAGAAAAGCACAATGGAGAAATTTCTGCCACACAGACCAGAAAAGCTTTTACAGTTAAAGCTTTCCAAATAAATGATGAACAACAACAACATTTAAATGCAGTATACATAAGTCACCAGGCTGAGTATATGGAAAATAGATAGTGGTATTCCAACTGTCTCTGCATGACATTGACTAAACTGTTAGCATTGAGAAGGTAAATGCAAAAAGGTAATGGTTCAGATGTTGCCAGATAGTTTCATTCAGGCCTACTGAAGTTGCAATCTTAAGTAATATTTGTAAATTCACATAAAATGTCCACCTGAAATCAATGTAAGCCTTCCCAAAATATTAAATAGAGCATTGGTCAATTTGGATTACTGTTTTACCTTAAAATGGATCATTTTCTTTTTGTGACATGTACATCAGGAAGTTCAGTAGCAAGGACTGGTACTAAGGTATGTATTAATGAAAAAAAAAAAAAGAAAAATACTATTTTGGGGAGTAAAGACTCTTCTAGTTTGGAAATTGGCATTACCAGTTGTTACAATGGGAACTGGGCCTAGAAACAAAAATCTATGTGCATAGTTTTAATATCTTATGTGGAAATGCATCACAACTTTTTCAGAATTACAAAAAACCAGCACATTTTGTTAGAAAATTTGTGAACATCATCAGGCAGATGAAATTTTATAAATAATTTTTCTGGATATAATAAACAGCATAGGTGGATGCACACCTGAGGAAGAGGCCTTTCACTTCTTGGCAATTGTTTCTTAGGAATAGTCATTGATTTTGAATTGTTCCATCATTTTTGATTGATGGGTCAAAAAGGATTTGCACAACACACTGACCTTTTAATATGACACAGATGCAGTTTTAGATTCAAATGTTGTATAAAGAAATTAACCCAAGTGATAGCAAATGCAACTGTATCTGACAGCCACGCACATGATTCTTTTAGTTAGTTATATTGCAAAGAAATACAATTTGCATGTCAGTGGGATCAAGTGAAGCTACCAAATCCTAAACAATTGCTGTACTCTTGCAGGATTCTACACTATTAAAATAGGGAAGTTGGAGGAAAGTGCAATTAATTTAATAATATCAAAAAAAATTTTATGGGGATTTTAATTGTGTTTAAGGTTCCACGATAATGTAAGAAATCACAAGATCAGATAATGAACACTTTTTATTTTGAAAAGGTTTTGATATTAGAAGTTGTAAAACACCATCAATCTTCCCTTTGCAGTCTTGGTTTGGACTCTCCCCCATGAAATGGCACATTAAAGATGGTTAAGATGGTTGGAAACATTCAACCAAAAAAGGAACATGTTTTTTGTAAGAAAAGTTTTGGGGTTTTTGACCAGCTCTGGTTAACATTCATTGCAGATGCAATATTTTCAAAGCTGTTTCCTGAAAAGAGAGACTATTCACCAACATGGTGATAGACAATTGCATTTTGTTTCAATAAAGCAAATGTAAATACTGGAAAGAAGCCACAGTTATAACACTTCAAGAAATTTGGGATACATGTAATGTAATAACACACTTTCCACCACAAAAATTCATAGAATAACTTAGGCTGGAAAAAGACTACTGAGGCCCAACCATCCCTCTGCTCAAAACAGGCCCAATTACTTCCGTTTGCTTGGGAACATGTTCAGCTGAGTTTCAACTCTCTCTAAGGAGAGATTCCACAAGCACAGTACTTCAAGGATTCATGGCCCACTGCACAGGACAATAGATTGAGACTTTAAATCCATTTCCAGTGGTCTTAAATTTCTTGCTACAGGAGTTTAAGAGTTACCTACTCTCTTATGTGACCTTGGATGATTCATTTTCTCCACTTGCAAGCCTGGAATTACTATTCAAACCTAATGCCCAATTATATTATTGCATTATAAACACTGTCTAAACAACAATATATTCAAAGATGCTATCACTGCAAAGTAAATGTTTTTAAGTCCTTGGATTCCACCATGGGAAGAATGAAACTAAAGAAATAGGGCATTTTACATAAACCCACAGACTATACTCTAAACTCTTACAGTGGCCTCTACACTTTGAGGCCCAAACTACTGGCATCTTCAGCTCTTGGCTTTTTACTGGTGACTTTATTCAGGGTGCAGAGTTCCCACCCAGTACTGGTATCCTTTTCATTATATTCTCAGAGTTTAGGTTAATGACCAGAGTGGTTTCATTTTGGTTACATCATTATCAGATTTAATATGAAAATTATCCATTTTTTTTCCTTCCACATTAAACTGTAAGTATTGTCTTTCTGCCCAGAATACCAAATCCTGGCATGACATTCTCATCAAGAGTAGTGCATGTAATGACTGATTCCTATTTGTATGATGACCAACCTTTACCTAGAAACTCAGAAGATAATTCATGCTGTTGAGGACACAGCCATTTTCTTTATGCTTCTTATGATAATTTACATTCTGATCTGATAAAAATTTTCATACACAATATATCTATATAGAATATTAATTGTATTCTTCATGCCATGAGCATCACTTTGACTATGCAGGTGAAAAATACAAAATAGGGAGATCCTAGTTTCAGTCACTTTTGCTTCTGCTGGCATTTTGTTTAAAGATATTTCCTTGAATTTCTTCATGTGTCATCTGAATCCTTTTTTTCCAGATACATTTGAATCTATAGAATGATAAATTTGCAACATCATGACCCAGGAATTAGACATTACAGTACCCAACAGGAGTAAATTGAGTTTAGTTCACCCATCATCAGTGTATCTTATTTCAAATAGCACCCAGCTGAGTTCTCAAGGGGCATGTAGCTCTCCATCTACAGTGTTTGAGACTGTGACCTCTGAAATCACAGAGCTTTTAGGTTGAGAATGCCACAATATTTGAAGTCCTGTCGATTTCTGTAGATTTTTGTAGTTCTGTAGACTTCTTTCTGACTGTCATTGCACATGGCTTTCTCACATCCCATATCCCCATTTAGGCTGTGACCACTCAAGGAATGATAGTCAGATGTCTGAAACTGGGGATTTTTCCAAAATGAAGCAAAAAAGATGATACATCATTTAAAAACTCCCAAGAGTGGGACCACAGGACTGCTTCATTGCCAACTCTTCCTCAGCACTCTTGAACAAACCCACTGTGTTCAGTTTCTGACCTCTGACATTTAGATGTTAAATCATCCATAGCTCCTCAAGGCTTAGCTCAGGATCTGAAAAGGCTTCCACAGCCCTTCATTCATAAAGACAGTGAAACAGCACATTATATACAGTGGTTGAACTTGCAGGATTTATTAACGTTGTACCCTGCATAGGCAGACTTGGACGCGGCACAGAGATCCTTTCAGGATCCTGCGTGCACTGTCATCTGTTGCTGGTATCAGATATAAAAGGATGCCACAGGGCTGGCCATCAAAGGCCCGAGGTCGGCATACCTACCCCGTACCGCAGCCGGGCGTGGTGCTAGGCCACCGGCGTGGTGCCCAGGTGGGTTTTACCTGCCAGGAAAACGCCTCCACCCACAGCCTCCGCGGGGAGCGGAGCCCTCCAGAGGAGCACAGCGACATGAGCTGCTACAGGGAGCTCCACTGGGGAGCGGAGCCGGGCCGGGCGGGGCGGCGGCCGGAGGTCGCACCTTGGCCAGGCGGGGCTTTCCTGGCCCGCACGGCGCGGTACTTTCCGGACACGGTTAACCTTTGCGTTACTCCCACTGCGCCCAGAGGGGTGGAAACTCCGGGCAGAAATCATTCGGGGAGGGCGGTAAAGGAGGGGAGGTGTTTTTAGGTGACATGAAGTGATCGGGGGCGTTTTGCCGGCCCGCACCAGGGGCCGGCGTGCTGCTGTCAGTGGGGTGCCCCGGGGGAAACGGCGGCGTTGCCAGGGCCGGGGGGGCAGCGCCGCGGGGTGCGGAGGTGGTGACGGGGCCGAGGGTCGCAGGAGAGAGCGGCGGCGGGGTCACACGGAGCGAAGGACGGCCCCGCCGGCGGAGGGGGGCGGGGCGGCTGCCACGGG
>VZTR01013593.1:0-36437 GCA_013400775.1 Chaetops frenatus | reverse complement strand
CCCCTGGGCTGCAGCCAGCCCTTGCTTGGTGCAACTTCTCGGCACTAAAAAGAGAGGAACAAAAAGTTTTTGACAGCTGGAGAAAGTGCCTTTTAGGAGGCCTCAGAGCCGGATGGTGGAGGGCATAGGGGGGTGGGGGGAGCAGTCGAGGACCTAGGGGCTGCTAGCTCCATGGGGAAAAGCAGAAGAGCCACTGCTGGACTCTGGAGAGCAGCTATTAGTACTGATGAATTAGGCACATATTTGGACAAGGAGAGTCTGTAACTGCCAGCGTGTGGCTTCTGAGGGGAGGGGTAAGATTCATCTCCCATCATTCCTGGGAGAGAATAATTGTTTTTCTGCGAGATGTTTCCGTCTGGAGCAACTTCGTGGGCTTGAGCAACTTCACGCGCTCAGTGCAGGGGGCAAAGATAGTGATGGGCATGGTGCAAGCAGCAAGGAGATTGCCCTGGAGCCAGGCCAGCCATCAGATATGCCCCTGAAGGATGCTGTTCTCCCTCTCTGCCCCCTCCCCTTCCCCCCAGGTGTCATAGCCACGTCTGATGGACACTGCTGGAATTATCCAGAAGCCAAAGTCCAAGACTCTGCCCTTAAGCCCATCCTCTGTAGCAACCTGTGGGACAAGGGGGTGCAGAGAGGTGTGGGTGCACATCCTTCCCTTTGCTGCTCCATTCCCAGGCTCATCCTGGGCTAAGGTCTCCAAGGATGGCAGTCGCCTCCATGTTTCACTCTAGGGTCAGACCTTACTCCCAGGGAAAGGCTTGTCCTGACAGCTAATGGGACCATTTCAGGTGCAATCCGTGCTGCAGCATATTGCCCCATCCCCAACCTCCCCAAGAAGCTGGGACATGGTTTGCCCACTAACCTCCAGCTTAGCTGAATTTAGATCCTCTCAGAGGCCTGGCACCTTATGACTGTGTCATCCCAGCTCCAAACCTCCGTATGTGCTTTCCTGAACCTGCCTGCCAAAACCAACCCTGTGATCAGTGTGTGAGATTGAGGGGCAGTGGTTAATCACACCCCCGTGTCCCTCCCCTGGTGTTTGTGTCACCACCTCTTGCTTGCACCCAAGCTGGAGGACACAACATTGGATATGCTTACAGCCCTGTGCAGGGCATGCTGGAACTCCCTTGTCCTCAGGATGAGGCCAGAGCTGCTGCCACGCTGTGCCCGCTCGCTGTCCTTGCTGGACGCTCTGAAGGGCCCCATGTCCAAGCTGGTACCTGGGTGAGAGCCTGGTGCTGGGTCAGGCCAGCACAGATTGTCAGGGGACAGCTGGGAGGACTGGGATGCCTGTGAGAGCCACAAATCCACCCTGGAGCCTGGCCAGGGGTGAGTGTCTTAGGAGAAACAGCCCCTGCACACCCCCAGGGACATGACCACAAGGGGAGAGGGGTTGCTGTCCGGGATACTGCAGGATGCTGCCCTTGCCACTGACGGTGTTTGTAGCTCATGCTACCAGGAACAGCCCCAGAGGCAAAGCACATGTGCCAACCTGCCCATGCCCCTGCTGCACCCCGCAGTGTCCCTGTTGCACCCCACATCACCCCTGCCTGCCCTGCCACTACTTAGGCCCCCCAAATCCCTGCTGAGTGACAGGGTGGGAACAGGTGGGGACACGCTGGGGCAGCTGCTGCCCGCACAGGTTTGCTCTGGGGGGCTATTTCGGGGCGTGAGATCAATGCTGGCAGCCGGGAGGGCTCCGGCCACATTCCCAGAGCCACACCACACCAGACTGCTGCTTCCCCACTGATGGGCCACCCGTCACTCTGGGGTGAGAGGTCCCCCACCTACACCCCCTACAGCACCCTACCCAGGAGCATATTTGGCAGGTAGCAGGAATGGGGCCAGGAGCTCGGCTCCACACACAAATACCCGCCCTGCCTTCCCTGAAGCCCAAATCCCCCAGAAACAAAATCCCCAAGGTCCCCTCCTGCAGTGGTGGCCCCCCGGCAGCACCTGCGAGGCCGGCACATGGCTGGCAGCGGGGGTCCGGCCTGCCGGGTGCCTGGGGCTGGACGTGCCTCAAATATTTTCCATGCTGTATAAGCGCCCGTGGTACACTCCCCCCTCCCTTTGCTGCGAGGGAAGGCGCCCAGGCCCCCCTGCCCTCCCCGTCTCCTGGAGAGGCCCGTTGATACCCAGTTGGCAAGAAAGCAGGAAAACCAGATTTTATTGATGAATGCGTCTTTCTGAGGAGACATTGGCATCCCCCCACCCCACCCCGGAGGCTTGGAGGGGAGCTGGTTTCCTTCAATCTTTAATATGGGATGCTTAAAGTATCAAAATGGTGAGAGAAGCCTCAGTGAGTGCAAAGGGGAAGGGATGGGGGTCCCGGAGCCGAGGAGGGGTGGGATGCTGGGCTACGGGACCCTGGCGAGAGCTGGGTGTTAGTGGGCAGGGCATGAGCTGGCAGGGAAATAAATGAACTTTGAAAGCTGCAGGCTCAATACTAGAGAAATGGAAAAGTTACAAAAATACTGCAGATCTTGGAAAACAATGCAGGCACTTGGGAAGAAGTAGGAAGGCAGAGCTGGCTGGGGCCACAGTCGGGGGGGAAGCCCTGCAGGAAGGCAAAAAACAGCTCTGGGGGTGAACTCATCATATCATCCCCCATCCTGAGTGGAGGCACTGTGGCTTCCAGCCCTGCTGCTCCCCAGAGGGGCCTGGGCTGACGAAGATACTCATGGGGTGGACTCAGTGCCTTCCAGGGCAGCTGTAGAGGAAGATTCAGCCAGCAGTAAGGCATTGGAGGTGAAAGGCAGCTCCACGCGAGAGCTCGGCAGGAGGCGGGCTGCTCCCTGCACATCAGGGCACAGGAGAGGGCAAGCCACCCGCCTGTCCCCATCCCGCGTGGAGGAGAGAGAAAAAAGGGGCACGAGAGGGAAGGAAGAAGGCACAAGTAAATATCCCCTTGCAGTGGAGAGCTCTGTGGGCCCGCACCCCGGGGCTGGCGGGTGAGCCCTGAGCCAGTGCAGCCCCGGCTCCCACCCCAACCGAGTCCCTCCGAGCGCTCTGATTGTGCCTTGGGTGTGCATGGGAAGCTGGGCTGGGCAGCGAAGCGGAGTTGCTGGTGCGGCACCGGCTTGGAGAGGCAGCTGAGTTAGTCCCGTTGCTCTGGGTGCGGGCAGAGCTCTGGTCTAGCCCAGACAGCCCTTCACTTGTGGCAGGTCGTCTTAAATAGGAGCAGGCAGGTGGGCAGGCGGGCGGGCAGCAGTCTGTGTGGTGAGTGGAGGGCGTGCGGCTCAGTTCTGCTCCTCGTCCCGCAGCTCCGAGGGCAGGAACTTGTACTGCTGCTGCCGGATCATCGCCAGCTTCTTCCGCGCCTCCTCCAGCTCCCGCTCCTTGCGCAGCATCTCCTCCTGGGCGGCGATGATCTGCCAGGAGAGAGCCCCGGGGTCACAGCCGCCTCCCAGAGGGATGGCCAGAGCCTCTGCCACAGCAATGTCAACCCCAGAGCTGTGTTCTGCGGCTGCTGCTTCCCTCCCATCACAGCCACTGCCTCACTGGGCATGAGGGCTGTTTGTCCCTGCTGTGGGAGCATGGTACTCTCTGGACATAAGCAGAACAGCATAACTTCTGGGCTCAGCCCCATGTGCTGTGTAGAGGGTCTCAGCTGCACGGAGCCAGCACTGGGACTGTGGCACCCCACACTAGGAAGGTCTCGCCCTCTACCCACTGCTCTGCTTTTTCCATGTGTCACAGACACGGCGATACTGTGGGCTCTGCACCGAGGAGAAGCCAGGCCTTTACACTCCTGGGAGCGTGCACCATCACCCACTGCTACTTGTGGCTGGGCAAGGTGAGGCCTCATTGTTTAACAAGTGCCCAGTGGGATGGGTGAACTCACAGTATTTTTGTGAGGCTCTCTCAAGACACGACCTGTGCTGGTGGGCGGTAGGACATACTTATGAGACCAGCACACACAGGTTGTGGTGGCACCTAGAGCTGCTTCTGCCCAGTTGGAGCAGTCTCACTCCTCACCTGTGCAATTCCTCCGACCATCTTCTCCTTCACCACCACCGTTTCATCATGGTCCTGGAAGGCAGCTGCCTTCTGTGCTGCCTTCACCAGATTGTCCGATGCCCTCTTCACGGCATTTCCAGCGGCCTGCAGAAGGGAGGAGCACAGCATCAGCTGTATGAATCATATCCCACGGTGATTGCTGCCCCCGCGGGGGTGTGAAGGAACTCTCTGCCCCCAGGCTGGGCAGCAGGCAGGACCGGCAGCCAGGAGTGCTGGGAGCTGCAGGCTGGGATTCCTTTACATGGCTCGCTGCCTTGTCACCGGCTCATGACCATTTCAGGCGCTTCTGCTCCTAGCCAGGCTCTGGCTCCTCTCTGAGCAGCAGGGCAGGGGCTGGGAGGCAGCCCTGCTGACTCTCCCCAGCCCAATGCTGAGACCCTATGTTAACCTCCCAAGACAAAGGCATTAACCTCCTGCATGCCATGGCCTCTGGGGATTAATGGGGCTACAGAACGTGCCCCTCACACATCTACCTCTTGAATGCCAGAGAGGAAGTGCACTCATTTCAGGTATTCCTGTGCCAATTCATTGTTCCTGAATGATGCCAGGCTGAGCAGCCCAGCATCACTCACATGCCTGGCACACAGCTAGCAGTGAAATCCAACCTGGAGCCCGTGTTCCAGTGAACTTCCCACTGATGACATACAGGCAGGGAGCATGAGCCCTGGACAACATCCACATGCCCTCACCGCACTCCCAGCCACCCCTCAAACAACAGGGGCTGAAGAAGCAGCCTAGGACTCACCTGGAGCCGCTTCATGGCCTCTGAGTCATGGTCAGCCTTCACCTTGCAGGCCACCAGGAGCTGGGCTGTGGAAGCAGCCACCTGCTTGGCAGAGGAGATGAGCTTCTCCTCACTGGCATGGCCCTGCACCGCGGCGTTGGCGGCTTCACACAGGTTGTTGGTGGCAGCAGCCACCATGCGTGCCTGTGGCAAGAGAGGCTGTCAGGGGAAGTACAGGGGCCTTGATTGGCTCCAAGGAGGTTGTGGGGCACGGGATGGAAAGAACCAGCTTCCACAGCATGTGGGAGAGGGAGGATGAAGCATGGCTGCTTCTTCCACTGAGAAGCAAAAGGGTAGAGCATCTTCACGTTTGCAGCAGGAGTCAAGAGGAAAGTTTCCCCCTCAACCCCTCAGCACGACCTTGATACTCACGGCTGAAATGAGACCCTGGGACCACTGTCCATCATCCACTGCATTGGCTGGGATGGCGCCCACCTATGAAGAAGCAGGGGAGGAGTAGAGGTCACCACTCTGCACACCTTTTGTCATGAGCATGAGGGTTACAAGCAGCCCCATAAGCAGGGAGAACCCTTCTCTACATTTTCTTCTTCCCCTCTTACGGCCTTACTTTTCCTTGGGCCACTAATTCCCGCTGGGCTGCAGAGGCTGCCTTCACCAGAGCACTCGTGGCTGCAGCAATGGATTTGGCAGCTTCCAGGATCTGCTCCTCAAAGTTCAGGCTCTCATCTGCTTGCTGTGGACAAAAGCAGAGTGTGAGTCCCAAGCAGGAGTGCTGGGACAGATGGACCAGAACAGTAGGATGGCTGCAGTGGGCTGAGGAAAAACATATAGAGCTGGATTAAGGGCTGTGGGGTGCAGCAGGGCATGGGCTACCTGAGGAAAGTCCAGCTGGGGATGTGGGAGGTAGCAGGAGTACAGGAAGAGGGACCAGCTGTCAGATGGGCGTTCAAACCTGACTATAGCACAGGCAGGAGAGCCCCAGCCCACCCCAAGCTGAGCACAAAGGTCAGACAAGGCTCAGCACTGCTACCTTGGGCTTGGCTCTTGGTTTCAGCTGCTCCAGCTTCTTGGCTGCAGCCTCAATGGCAGCTGCTGCTCCCAGCAGCTCATTCTCAGCAATGACAGTGGGGTCTTCTGGGTCAACCCACTCCGTCCCTTGGTACACCAGGAAGACAGGCAGGTTATACTTGCATGCGGCCTCATTTCTGACTTTCCCTACCTCCTCCAGCAGCTGCTGAGCCCTCCACCCTAATCCCAGCCCTTGGTCCTGCCCCTCTGAGGAGGATCTTTCCTTACCTTTCATGGCCTCAGCTGCCTGGATGAGCTCGGTGACGGAGCTGGCCACGCGCTTGGAGTAGCTGGCCAACTGCTGCTTCAGCTCGTGGGTCGGCTTCTGCAGGATCTGGGGGGAAGGAGCAGATGCAAGCACCTGGAAAAGGGGGCCTTCATAGGCCTGTTTGGGGTGCGCTCCCCAGGGAAGGAGGGTGGGATCCCCCAGCCCACTCCCACACGTGTACACACCAGGCACTGTCTGAGATGCTTTCTCAAGTGACTCTGGCTATTCTCTTTGTGCCCCAGGACAGGATGAGCATCCCCAGGGCCATCCTGCATCCGCACCTTCTGCGGCATCTTACAGACGTTAACACCCTCAGCACAAGCCTCTCTGCACTCAGCAGCTACCCACACCAAGATTTCTCTCCAGCAATTAATTTCAAGCTCCAGAGGCATTTCCCCTTCACTGTCCCCATTTTGGAGATTTGTTTGCAAACGCAAGCTGGGCAAAGGAGGGGTACTCTGGCGTGATGTCCCAGCCGGGGAAGGCTGGCCCCATCAGGATGAGGTGGCAGGCAGTGGCCTAAGGGTCCTCCCCTGGGTTGGAGGGACACATGCACACACCACAGCACACGTGTGCACGCACACGGGGTCTGTATGCACGAGCAGAGCTCACTGCTGGCCTGACTTGCACCACGCAGGCAGCAGCTGCTCATCAGGTAGAGCAAGGGTGAGTACACACACACAAACACATGGACCCCAGGGTCCCTGTGGACACACGCAAGTGCCACCCCAGCACTGGGCTGGGCACACAGACACGCCATGAGCAAGGCTCATGCTGAGGTTAGAGACCAGAAAACACCCCAGTGTTGCCTTACTCACCGGCTGACAGAGAGGAGGGAGAAGAGAGAAAAGAAAGCAGTGAACGCCCCAGCCAGCAGGAAGGGAGACAGGGGAGGGTAGGGGAAGGTGGGTGCTTTTTGGTGAGGGGTGAAGGTCAGCCAAGAGAAGTGGGAACAAAGAATCAGAGATCCTGGGTGGGGAGCTGTGCTGCCGTCATGAGCTCTCACTTCAGCCCTGCAGGGCCAGGCAAGACAGGGCACCCAGATGAGGCTCCCATAGCCAAAGGAGCCACCTACCCTCAGAGTAGCTATGGATCCACTCTCCTCCTCACACCCTTTACACCTTATTTCTCCCCACCCTGAATTGTTTCACTGCAGTTTTGAGCCACAGAATCTCTCTGCTTTTGGAGGGAGAGACCTATTGTTACCAAATACCAAGTCCCCACGGAGGTTCAAATTCCTACCCCTCCCCAGTGAAATATGCAGGCTTTCCCACTCCTCTGCCGGGAGCCATGTTTTCCAGCCCGAGACAAATAACCCTTATTCTTGAACCCTAACCATACTTGTTCATGCCCTGTGGAAGGCACTGGTTCCCTTGGGGACACAGTGTACAGCAATGACCTTACTGCTGCTGGGGAATGAGGCAGCACCCCATCTGCCATCTGCCATCTCCCCTCCCATTCCCCCAGATCCTTCCTGCTTGTGGTTTCCCAGGAACCTGCTGTCCTCTGATAAACAGGACCCGTGAACTTCACTCCTGCCTTTGCAGACCAGAGTGCTGTGGAGACTGAGGTGAGCCACGGCTTTTTCCTGACCTTGTGTTGGGCCATCCCAGCAGAGTCACCAGAGCAGCGTGAGGCTCAGAGCACTCAAGCTGATGGCACATAGTGATGGCTGGTCTTCCCTCATGAGCACATCTAGACTAAATGCCTAATTATTAAGCCTTCTGTCTGCTCTGACAACATGTTTAAAACTGCCAAATGATCTCTGTCTGGTGCTGAAGGCACCCCAGAGGCTACAAGCTTACTAAGAGGCAACTCCAGTGAACATTTTAAGGGATGTTCCAAAGTATGATAGTCAAAACACTGCAGGGCAGCAGGACGGTAACACCCAAAATACAGGGGAATGGCGTGTTCCAGCAAGTAGGCTGACCTCAGGCACTGCCACACTAAGTCATTAGCCTAATCATCTGTTAACAACAGGTCAGCCGGAGAATTCCTACTCAGCACTCCAGCCTTGGCTGCCATGATTCATGTGTGCCTGAAGCATCTTCCAGGCAGACATTTGATCCAGATGCAGAGGATGGAAAACTCACTGCTTCCCTTGGAACTGTACCCCAGTGGTTACCTCCCTTGATTAAAACCACCCTTTGACTTTTCCTCTACTCAGCTTCAATTTCTAGCCATCGATTCCTGCCCGCCTCCTGCTGCTGCTGTCAGTGCTGGTTACCCTCTGCCTAAGGGGGTTTTCCCTGCACCACTTTGTATCTGGTGATTCCAGACTGCAGACACTCACTAATCAGCTTAGTGCTACCTTGACACAGAGCTGAATCACTGTCAGTCTTTGTCCTGACCCTAGTTTGAGAGCTCTCACTGCTAGCACCATGGGTTGAGTGTGCACATCCCCACAGTGCCCCATACTCCACTTCTGTGGTCTTGCCAAGAATGCAAACAGTTGGAAGGACTGGATCTTTTCTATCATGCTAAAGGCTTAATTTACTTCTTGTAAACTAATGTTGCAGCTTAAGTCCTTGGGAGGACTCAGAGGGAGACTGGGTCAAAAGGGTGCAGTGAGCACTTGCAGCCATTATCTTTGCTATGGTAGGCACTATCCATTTCCCACACATAATGCTGGCGGCGTGACAGTTGTTTTCCCACTGCCCGAAGGCTATTACTCCTATCACTTTTACTGGAAGTTGTTTTTTACAAGATTATGCTACTGTGTTGTTGATTTCCAGCCTCCATCTGTTTACAGCCGGTTAATCTCCACCTGTTGTTAGCAAAATACCTTTCTTAGAGCCTGTTGAGCTCTCTGACATCTGCCTCGATGGCAGGGGCATGGACACATGCTGTGCCAGCACAGGCAGCAAAGGGGGCTGTGCAAAGGCCTCGGTGTGAAGAGGTGAAGAGCCCAGAGGACCTTGGGGATTTGGGGAATACCCAGGCAATCCAGGGTCAGCCTCTGCCCCCCCGGGAACTGCAGTGGGGACACTCACCACCAGCACATGCTCCAGCAGCTCCAGGTAGCCATCAGCACATTCCTTGCCAAAGCGCAGCGCCCGCTGCCGCACGTCCCCGCTCACCTCCGGGTGGTAGGCGGCTTCCTGCAACCCAGAGATAGGGAAACCCCGATTCACATCCAGCACCATCCCTGCCTCCACCCACCAACCCGTGCTGGAGATCCACACCCGCCGCCCACCCCACCTTGCAGGAGCGCAGCATGTCTGCGATGGCCCGGCGGCTCAGGTTGGCCGTGGCGATGACATCCTCCTGCCGGCATGAGTTGCCGGCGGCCACCGCTTTGGCTGTGGCCATGGTGATGCCTTTCGTCATGCGGATGAAGTCCTCCGGGGTGGAGACCTTGGCGGGAGGCACCGGGGAGGAGAAGACCTGCGAGGCGAGAGGCAGCGGTGAGGCACGGGGCGGCAGGTGGGCGGCGCGGCGGCCGCAGCACCGCGGCCGTACTCACTGCCAGCTCCTGGCGAATGTGCTCGATCGTGGCCTCTAGTGCCCGCGTCCCCTTCGTGGCCTCGTCCTCCACAGCCTTCACGGTCTTCAGCAAGGAAGTGACGTTTGTCACCATCACCTACGGAAGAAGAAAGAGAGCCAGGTGAATCCCCACACAAACTCTGGCCTGCTGCCAGTGCCTGTCCTTCTGCTACAGATTGGTCCAAAACTGCCCCATCCCTATGCTCCACTTACACTGCCTCAGTTGCTCCTCTGCATGCTGTGTTCCACCTTTTATGTGTCCCTTTCCTACCCTTTTGTCCTGAGTTCCCCCCAGTTGTGCTCCTGTGCCCACATAGGCAGAAAAAACCACTCCTCTTTCTCCAGCCGTGCTGCCTCCTCCCCTTCTTCCCATCAGAACCAGCACAGACCTTGGCAGAGTTCTTCAGCTGGTAGACAGCAGGGTCATCACCAGCTTTGCCAGCAGCTGCTTTGGTGGCACCAATCAGGTCTCCAAGTGCCTTGGCCACATCCTTCACAGCATTGATCAGGACCACCTGGGAGAGCAAGACAAGGGGAACGGCTGAGCTACAGTCACACTCAGGCTGGGGGTGGTGTGGCTCAGCAGGGAGAGATTTGGGCACCACAGGGCACACGTGGAGTCCAGCTCAGCCAGCACCAGCCAAAGCCCAGCTCCCTCTCTCCCCAACTCTTGGTATCCAGCCTGAGCACCACATGACATCTGCATCCCTCAACCCCTCCAAGCAACCTACCAGCAGCTTCCACTCAGCCCCCACACCCAATCGAACCTGGGTTTCTGGGTCTTCAGATCCCAGACTGGCAGCACCCAGCTTCACCACCTCTGCCAGGCGGGTGATGGTGGACACAGAGGACTGGGCAGCCTGGGCTAGCTTCTCTTGGCTGGCTGTGGCGTTCTGCACCAACACCTTGGTGTCCTCCACCAGTGCCTTGGCTGTCTTCAAGATGCCCTCCCTGCGGAGAAAAAGTGAGTCAAGGAGGACACAGCGCTCTACTGCACACACGGTCCTTGGGGTACACACAGACTTTGGGTCTTGCTTTTTAGACATACAAGCTGGAGTTTCGGGAAACTGAGCCAGTGTGACCTGAGCTTGAAGCTCTCCTTGGGGCTGTGCCACAGCTCAGAAGGACCATGGGACAGAGCTTGGCACCCCTGTCTCTGGCTGAGCAGAGGCTGGACACGGTACCTGTGGTCAGCAAAGGTCTCAGAGTTCTCCCGGTTGAGGGTTCCCGCTGTAGCAAACATGATGGTGGTATCAAGGTCAGCAATGATGCCAGAGACAGCACTGGCTGCTGTGATGCAGGCTTGTGTCCCACGGTTCCCAGCCTGAAGAGCTGCCAGCACATGAGACACCTGTGGGGTATGAGCAGAGTCACTGGAGGAGCAGAGCAGGTTCAGAGAACCCTCACTGCACACACCTCCAACACCTCCAAGGGTGGAGATGCTTCATACCAAGGAGAGGAACTGGAAATACTTTGGTCTATGCACCTCTTCTTAGCTTCCAGTTATTTATTTTTACTTTGCACCTATCATGTTTTGTGGTCTAAGAGATGCTGGACTCATTTTCAAATTAGTAAGATTTGCAGATGCCAGGCACAACTGACAAATGTTTACTTTACTGGATATCACACTCAACCACCACAAGCACCAGCTACTGTTACAGTGACTGCACAGGGGGGATCCATCCTCCATCCCATCAGCTGGACAGGGGAGTGTGGCCAACAGAACCCAAGAGGACCAGGAAAGAACCCAACATGGTGGCTCCAAGGGTACATGGCTGAATCCAGCATCCCTCCCACCTCACCATGCTGTCAAACCTCTCTCAATCACCTACCTTCTCAGAAACCTTGCGTGCAGTCTCTATCAGCTCCTTTTTGGTGTAGGCATCGCTGGGGCTGCACTGCAGGGCTCCAGCCTTGGTGACCAGGGCAGCACAGCCATGACCCAGCTCCTGCACCCGGCGCTTGATGTGGGAGCCGATCTGCAGAGGAATGTGTGCATGACAGAGTCAGCAGGGAACTAAGCCCTGCATCTGTGATACCCGCTGGGAAACACCCGTCACCCAGCTCCTCTTTCCCAACCCTCCCACTCAGGAGAAGGAAAAAGGAAACACAGCTTTGCTCCTTGTTTCTATGCCATGTTCCAGGGGAGGTGTGAAAGCTGCCTGTCCCCAGCTCCAATGGGAGGTTCAAGTGTCCCTGTCCTCTGTTCTCACGCCCCAACAGCCCCTGCTCTGCCTCACAGCACACTCCAGCATTCCCCCCAGGTTCGCACCTCCTCGTTCTCGGCAGTGAGGGCAGCTGGCTTGGCCTCTTGTGCCAGCTGCCCATAGTCATGGGTGAGTTGGTTGGCCAGTATGCCCAGCTCATCTGGATTAGTGGTGGATTTGGTGACCTGTTGATGAAAGCAGAGCAGGAGTTGGACAGGGCAAGGAGGGCAGTAGCCTGACTGAGTGGCAGGCAGTGCATTCTACAGTGACAGGCTTGCTTGCACCCACCATTTCCTGCACAGTCACCGCGATAGCCTTGGCTGTCTTCACCATCGTGGTCTGGTAATCCACAAAGGTACCTTCTGGCTCACCCATAGGCCCCTCGTCCAGCTGCAAGAGACCACCAGGAGATTCTGGCTCCAGTTCTGGCCCACAAGGTCTTTAGCTTGTAGGGTTGGACCCTGACTCTTCCTCTCTCCCACACCCAGCCTTGTCCAGGTCCTCTCCTTGCTCCCCTCACCTGGTTGATGGCTTGGGTGATGGAGTCCACCATGCCCCCCACAACACCCGCAGCACTGGCTGCCTCATTCAGGGTGGTGGTCAGGTCCTCCACCGCTTCCTTCATCATCTGCACAGCTTCTTCCAGAGCCTCCTGAGTGTGGACAGCTTGCTGCAAGGAGAAGCCAGAGTGAGGGAAGGCAGGTGGCAGCTCCCCTCCCAACAGGGATGCTGCACGCTCCCCCTGTGTTTTCCATGTCTGGCACACGTGTGTGCAACATGCAGCACCTACATGCAAAGGAGGGCATCCCTCCTGCTCACCTTGGGGTTCCCACCAGCTTCCTTGGCTGTGTACAGCATCTGCAGGGCAGACTCAGCCAATGTTTTGGACTGGTCCAGGAGGTTCATCTGCTGCTGGTGGTTGGGTGTTTTGGAGGCAGCACCAACAGCTGCCATAATGAGTGGCTCGAAATACTGAGCCATCTGGGACACCTAGGGAAGAGCAGCATCAGCACCAGCAGCTTCCAGACCCCGCTGCTTTATACCTCTCCTCCCCAGGCACCAAGTGCCTCATGAGCAGCTCCAGACCCCATTACCTTGTGCCCCAGCTGCGAGGCCTCAGCCCGTGCTGCAGCAGCCACAGGCTCGATCAGGTTGCTGATCTCCTGGACAGCTGTGATCATCTGGTTGTGCAAAGCCTGTGCGAAAGAGAGGGTGTTGCATGAGGCTGCAGCAGGGCTGGGGTCCCCGCATGCTGCTGAGAGCTGTGGGAAGGATGCCCACTCCCTTAGGCTTGCCACAGCCTGTTCCTGACCCACCTCCTGGGAGATATCTTGTCGAGGGGCCAGCTGCTGGCTGATGGCAGCAAGGGATGCTTGGTCCACCTCCCGCAGGCATCTGTTCAGGACCTCAATGGCCTCATCACACTCCCGCTGTCCTGGAGCTTTGTCCCTGAGTGACAAATGAGTCAGCCAAGCACTGGCAGCTGCTACACCACCCCTTCACCCCCAGCCTCGGCTGGTGCTGGTGAGGGCCAAGACCCCTCTCCTGGGCTTTGGGGCAACTCAGTGTGATAGAGCCTGGGCACATCAGTGTGTATTCTCATCAACCCACGTGAGAACTGGAGGAGCAGCTTCTAGGAAGGACAAGAGGGATAGCATCTTCCATCCCATCCCTCACCTGCCTGCACCAGCTGTGTCCAAGGAGATGATGAGCCAAAGTGTCCCCAGGAATGCTTGTTTAGAGCAGGGGTATGTGCCAGCAGCGACAGAGCCTCAGCCACAGAAGCAGGACTCTGCTCACCTCATGTTGGTGATCAGCTTCTTGATGGAGTCCGAGACTGTGCGAGAGTGGCCAGCGAGCACTGACCACTGTGGTGGGTCCTTGGGGTTGACAGCCAGAGAGCGGGCAGTCTGGATGAGGCCAGCAGAGCTCTCCAGCATGGTCTTGGCTGAAATGACAATGGGCTCCATGGCTCTGCGCCCCTGCACAGGGAGACAACAGGCTGGTGAGGTAAGGGACTGTGCATGGGAAGTTGCTCCCTCTCCCATGACCCTTACCCTGGAGCAGCCCCTTGAAGCCCGAAGCTTGCTACCACCTCCCCATCACACCCCCTCGATGCAGGCCCCCCAGGCTCTGGAAAGGCACGGCTCATCTCCACCCCACAGCGGACCCTGTCCCAGCCAGGCTGCATCCTCCCTGTGCCAGCAGCATCCCACCTCTGGGCTGATCTGGGCAGGAACAGTGGCAAACTCCGGGTTGGAGGCAAAGGCTGTCAGATTATCCACAGCCTCTATGAGAGGGGCGGTGGCAGCACGGCAGCGCTCCCGGTTCTCCTCGTTGAACTCGCCATCCAGGGCCTGGCGTGAAGAGACCAGAACAGTTACCCAGCCCCACTGTACTCCAAATCTCATCACCACCACACTGCCTCAGAAAGGACTCCGCACCTTGATGGTCTTCACCAGGTTGGCTGTGCTGTTGGCCACCTCCTTGGCTGACTGGACAAACTGGCGCTTGGCCACGGGGTTGGCGGTGCGGGAGGACGCCAGACGGCACGTGTTGCACAGGGCTGAGGTGTGTTTTGCTACAATGGTGGCTGCTGACAGCACCTGCAGAGGAAAGCAGAGTAAGGCAGGATCCACCTTGACTCCCTATTCCTATAGCTCTCCCTTCCCATCCACCCTATGTAGGGCACCAGTGACCACAGGCATCCTGCTTGGGACCCAAGAAGGATTACCAAGATCCTGCATGCCCAGAGCCCCCTATCAGGACTGTCATCATTGCATCAAAGCTGCCAGCTGGTTCCCAGTGCAGCTGATGGGGCCTGATGAGACCTTGGCCATCATCTTGGCCAACACTTGGGATGCAGCACTTCCAACTAGCCTCATACTCCTTTTGACGCAAGCAAATGCCTGTAACGGAGCCCCACCTCACACTCACCTGGGACTGAGTACAGGCAGGGTCGACCAGGTTCTGGCAGGCCATCTGGATGGCTTGGTTAGCTCTGGCAAACTGAGTGGGGTCCACCAAGCCCTGTTGTCCAGCTTGGCTGTTGGGGTCTGAGACCCCCACAAGGTAGGCAGCCTAGGAGCATGGGAAAGGTGGTGAGAGGGAGCCTGCACACTGCAGGGAGGCTCAGAGAGGGCACAGGCTGCCGAGGAGTCTGGCAGCACTGTCTCAATGATTTGGAAGGGCAGGGGTGGGGTGCATACAACAACTGTGCCCCTGGGGTAAGGTTCAGGGCTGGGACTGAGTGTGTCTCACCTGGGCAGCTGCCTCTGTGAGCCCACAGAGAGCTTTGGAGGCAGCACTGATGGAGTCGCCGAACTCGGGCAGTTTGCTGTTCTTGGCATTCTGAGAGATGCCAGCCATGGACTCTCCCAGCACCTGCAGGACACACCACACACTGATTATGGAGACTGCCTCTGACTCCTGCAGCACTCCCAGGATCAGAGCTCACTGTGCTTCATCAGTAGGGGAGGAACCACCTTTGTCTTTGATCCCATATCCTTCCCAAGCCCTCCCTGTCTTTCCCCAAACCTCCATTCAGGGCTTACCTTGGAATTCTCCATGACGCTGTCAAGGCAGTTGAAGTAGGACATGTCGTTGACAGTCTGGGTGGGGTTCTCCAACAATTCCTTCACCGTCTGCAGGGAAACAGGTGTCACACCCAGAGGAAAGCTCTGCATCCTCCACTTGCACCTCCTCTTCACTCCCTCTTGTTCCTTGCAGTGGGGTGCAGCTTCCCCCATACTCAACATTTCAACCCCTCCAGTGCTTTGTCAATATGTGGCTTCTTACCTCCAGTTCCCGCAGGGCATTGTCACATTCCTTCTGGCCTGGGGCTTGCTGGGTGCACATGGTGATCAGCTGGTTAATGCTGTCAGTCACAGCTCTGCCGGGGACATGGGGGAAAGATCCACAGATCAATGCCTGCCCTACCACCCAGCCCCACTGCTATGGCCAGCAGCTCTCAGGGAGCAGTTCCTCTTACCGTGCTGCTGCTGCCAGCTGATTCTTGAGGTTGGGAGCAGCAGGGTCAGCAGAGAGAGCCTTTGCAGCCAGCAGCAGCTTGCTGGAGGACATGGAAATACTCTTCAAGTTCGACACCACCTGTGCCTGGTCTTCCTTATTCTGCAAGGAGCTAAGATGAGTCTTCTGCAGCATCTTTTAAAAGTCCACTCCTGCCCTGGGTCTTTTCTCATGATTTTCAAGCTGAGCTAGTTCCCTTCATCCAACTTGTCCGCCAAGAGCAAAAATACATGAATTCTTGCCAAATTAACTCAAGCCACCTTCTCCCTGCTGCTGTGGTTTTTGCACAGCCCCAGTCCCCATCTCCCTGGCTGTATTGGCCACAGCCACCCTAACCACCACTGCCTTTGGTCAGCCACCTTCTCAGATATCCCAAACCTCTCCCTGCACTCAGGATGCCCCAACAAGCATTTGCTCTCACCGGGGATTGGCTGGCCATCTCCACTCCTGCCTGCAGGAACTCATTGAAGTCATGTCCGAATTTGCCAGAGGACTTGGCAAGGTCTTGAGGGGTGCCACGCGACGCCTGCACTAGCTCATTGGCAGACTGGTTGAGCCCTGCTGCTGCCTGGTTCAGCTGGCTCTGTGCCTCCTGGAAGCTCTTGGTGCTGGGAGGAAACTGTAAGAAGGAGAGGGGTTAGGAGAGGCAGAGTGGTGAGTGGAGATGCAGGATGAAAGTCTGGAACATGCTTGAGGATATGCTAGAGGAACCCAATGCAGTTGGACCAGCTTGCATCACCAGAAGACTTCCCCCTTTCCCTTCTGCCCCAGGTGAGCTCACCGAATCCGAGAGCAGCCTCTTGCTGGCCTCTCCCACCATGCGGATGGCAGCGTCCACGTCCCGCTGCCCTGGCAGGCAGTTAACACAGCGGTTCAGGGCCTGTGACACTGCCTTGGCCACCTGCAGAGAAGCAAAGAGCGGTCACCACCTCCCAGTCAGCCTCACGCCCTTCCCACAGCCTGACGGGGCACACTGGGGTACCCGCTGTCCCCACCTGGGCCAGGCGCTGCTGGCTCTCTGGGTCACCAGGCTTGGCCACAGCTTTCCGCGCCTCCTCGATGAGGTTGTTGGCTTTGTCCATGACGTCACTGGCACACTCCAACATGGCACTCTGTGCCTGTGGGTCGGAGGTATTGGCTGCCACACCACGGGCAGCCTGGCTGAGCGAGCGCAGGGCCTGGGCCACTTCCCGGGCAGCAATTCCTGGGGGAATGGAGAGGTCAGTGCCTGTCAGCTCAGTGCCCCTTCCTCCAGCCCTGTTGTGGAGGCCAGTACCTGTGTAGTTCTCATTGCCCTGGGCCACCTCTCCCAAGAGGTGAGCGATGGCAGAGCTGACAGCTTTGGTGCTGTTCCCCAGGTCCTGGGCACACTTCTCCATCTGCAGGGAGATGGGTTGGGACATACTGGTGAGATGCATCTTTTGGCAACTCCATTGCCCCAGGGTTCATCCTGAGCCACCCTTCCCTACACCCTTACCGTCTCTCCCGGCAGAGGCTTGAGCTTGCCATCACGGGCAGCTGCCTTGGCTTCCTGCAAGTCCCTCTCCAGGCTCTGCACCAGACCCAGAGCAGAGTCTATCTCCAGGGGTCCACACGCCTCCTGAGCCTGACGGGACAGAAGGGAAGGTGAACGGGTGACCACTGAGCCCACCTGGCTGCAGCAGAGACCACAACCTGCCACCAGACTGTCCCATTGTTCCCATCTGCTTGCACAGCTGGTGTCTCACTGCAGAATGAGACTCAGCCTCTCACCTTCTGGGCGGCTGTGCGAAGCTCAGTCAGAGCTGCGGCCAAGTTCTTGGCACACTGGCTCAGCTGCATGGCAGACGCTTGGTCCGTTATGGTGGGGACAGTGGCCTTGGCTGCAGCTACCATCTTCCCACCGGGCTGTTGGGCCAGAACAAAAAGCAGTGAGAAGGGGATAAATATGCAGTGTCTCAGCTGCCTGTGTGCAGAAGATCTCCCAGTGTCTTAAAAGGGACAGGCACAGTAGGAAAGCTGTAATGCCAGAGCTGGCGTGGGAGGTTCTGGGCAGCATGGGTACCTGCAGGAAGTTCTGACTGGCAGCAATGAGAGCCAGCTGGGCGCTGGGGCTGTCTGGCTGGGACTGACTTCCTCGCACACCTTGTACCAGCATCGGAATCTGCTCTGCCACCACCTGCCAGAGAAAATGGTCACTGAAGAGGATCACTCAGAAGGACACGGATTCAACCCAGGACCAGTGATCGAAAGATCAGCTCCTATGGGACCTAAGTGAGGACCCCAGGATCCAGTCTGACCACTGTGACTGAGCAGGAAGCACCAGCATGGCTGATGGGAGATGAGACGGGGAGAGGGAGCACAGGAGATGCCAGGATGAGGCGCAGGCCCTTACCTTGCAGCTCTGCACCAGCTGCTGATGCGCGGCAGGGTTCTTGTTGGAGGAGGAGGCGTGCTGCGCGGCGGCGATGGTCTGTGTGGCTGAGGCAGCGGCCTGCTTGGCTGCATGCTGGCACAGGGAGGCACAGGTTAGGACTGGCAGTCTGTACCCAGCTCGTCTACCATGACCAGGGCCCAGATCCCCCAGACAACTTTCCTGTGTCTACTCCTGTGGCAACTGAGCATCCTCAGCACCCTCGATGCCCAGCACGCCAAAGTAACATGGTGCACACAAGGGAATGGAGATCTCTCTGTGATGCAGCATGGACACTGTACTTGAAAAGGACTTTACTCCTCTGGGAAGAGGAACTATATGGGGCCTCCTTGCTCACTGTGTTTGCTTGCCCTCTGCAGATCCTTGCCCAGCACCTCACCTCCAGTTTGTGCACGAGCTTCTTCTTGATGGCGTTCTGGGCTGCAGCATTGGTTGCCATGCGAAGCCCTTCTGCTGCCTCACGCAGCCGCTGCTGCTGCTCCTCGCTGTCTGGGTGGGCTGCAGCTCCCTGGAGAAAGCAGAAAACCCATCACACCTCTCAGGGACCATGGAGTCCCTTCTCCTCCTGAAGCAGCACTTCTGCTCTGGCCTGATGCCAGGGAGTCCCCCAAAGGGCAGCCTGGTTTATGGTGCTCAGGAGATGTTCAAAGCCTCTCAAGAAGAGTCCACCAGCAGGAGCGGTAACAGCTCCTCTGCTACCACAAACAGCTTCCTAATGCTCCTTCACAGGAGCAGCCCACTCCACAGGTCCCTAGCTCAGTGCAACACCTTGCTCTGGGAACTGCTGCTCAACCAGGAGCTGATCATCCCCTCCCCAGCATGGAGCCAATAGCATTGGACAGGGCTGGGGCCAAAGCCAGTATCCATCCTTCCCCACACACTGACCTTTGCAGCCTCCACCATCTTGGCAGTGGCATCAGCCAGGATCTTGGCTGCACTCAGAAGTTTGCGTGAATTCTCCAGGTCTGTCTCTCCCTCAGCGTCGGCTTTGATGGCATTGACAAGGTCGGAGGTGGCCTGGGCCAGAATACGAGCCTGACGCACCATTTCCCCTAGAACAGAATGGAAGTGTGGCCCATTAGCAAGTCCCAAGGGCTCTGTGATACCTCCCTATCCATAGTGCTCTGCGGCCCTAGGTGCCTCACTCTCACCTGCATCGCCCATGGAGCTGAATATATTCTCAGTGACATTGAGGATGGTGTCAGTGGCCTGGTCATAGCGCCCAATGGGCTGCCCGCCCAAGGCATGCTGCTTGATGTGCTGCAGCAGGTCGTTCAGGGCCTGGGTGACAGCTGTGGCTGCCACTCCCACCTGCTTCAGGAGCTGGTCATCACTGGTGGCTGCCTTAGAGGCCTCCACACAGCCCTCAGCTGATTTGGCCACCAACTTGCCAGCCTCGATCAGCTGCTCCTGGCAAACTGGGGAGCTGATTGTGGGAGCCACAACCTGTAAGGGAGGAGAAAGGCTGGGCAGTGAGCGTGGTATGCTCCTTGGAGGAGCTATCCCAAACTTCTGCTCCTCCAAGGAGGATCCCTCATTGCTTGGGCACAGAGGCAGGGACTCCAGTATGAAGCAGCCCACGCTTCCAGTGTCATATTCCCAAAGTCCTGCCTTAGGACATGTGGTCCTGGCACACCCAGGACCCCGCTGCAAAGCTGCCCCCCTGCCACATGAAGCTTACAGTCACGCTGAGGCAAGGGTTAATCTCACTGCTTACCTTGGTGCAGGCCACCAGCTGGGAGGTGGAGAGGGCACACTGGGTGGCTGCTGCGATCACCTGTGTCTGCAGAGCAGCATCCTCTGTTTTCTGAGCCACGTTCTTGGCTTTGAGCACCAGCGCAGCAGCAGCATTGGCCACTGCCTTTGCCAGCTGCATAAGCATGTCCTGGGAGGGGACAGAAAGGGTCAACGAGGCAGCCATGGCAGTGGGAACAGCCGCAGCCATTTGCAGGACTCTCATGAAATATTCAGATGGGAAATGTGAGCCCTCAGGGGCCTTTCATCCACTCTGTCCCAGCACCAGCAGCACTGAATACCTGGAAAGGCTGGCAACACCTTGACCCCATCTCCACTGCGTGCTACAGGTGGAGGTGAGGCTGTAGCCTGCCCGAGCTGCAGCCTGCACCGCCACAAACACCACCTGCAGCAGCTCGGGCAATGCTTGGCATCACCCCAATCCCCACTCCCCAGGCAACCATCCACAACTTCTTGTACCAGAGCAAGAACCTGCTGCAAGGCACTGCTGGTACTGCCTGGATTTGATCGGGTTTGCAAACATCTGAACACAGTGAAAAGATGACAAACCCTTCTGGCCAAACAGCAGCCACAAGCCAGCCATGGCACACCCACACCGTGGGAAGGTGCCAGCAAGAGGCAAGTGGGAGATGCTCCCATGCTGGTCACCTGTATTGCAGGCATGCCAGCTATTTCTATTTTCAATTCTAACCTGACAATTCAATTCCAACCTTGCTGACAAGCAAGAATACATCTCTGCTGTTATTCCCGAGGCTAAA
Organism: Chaetops frenatus; assembly: GCA_013400775.1. Taxonomy (NCBI): domain Eukaryota; kingdom Metazoa; phylum Chordata; class Aves; order Passeriformes; family Picathartidae; genus Chaetops; species Chaetops frenatus. The sequence continues at coordinate 15,682 of VZTR01013593.1, read as the reverse complement.
AGAGAGGTGTGACAAGGCAACCTCTCTCCTGGGTGGCAGGTACACAGCAGGTGCCAGAAGGCAACAGGCAGGGACCAGCACACAGCAAACTGCTTTCCTGCAGGGCACCAGACATGACAGCAGGCTGCAGCCTTCAGGATTAGCCCCTGTGGCATACAGCTGGTACAAACTGGCAGCACCAGCACTAAACAGCAAAAACCCTGGCAGGCAGAGAAGGGCTCTCTGTCTACTGCAGCTGCCAGCCTCCTGCTGTGTGTGTGCTCACAGCACCTGGCCCTGCACCCCACAACAGGTAAGCCTCCAGCCACCAAACCAGGAGAGTCACAGCATCCCCTCGCCTCCTGCAAGCCAAGACTACTCCTGCTGCAATCCACCACCTTTTGGGACAGAAGGAAAGACTGGAGAGTGCATGCATCCAATTCCAGAGCTCCCAGACCACTGCATCTGAGCCCATGGAAGGAAGTACATACACTCGGGTCTGACAGCTGTGAGGCAGAACATCCTGCTGCTTGACAGCAAATTGTCTTCCAGGTCCTAAATCTGACCTTTGGGGATATGCTGTCCTGGCACTGCTGCATGGCCAAACATGGCTTCTTGCCCTGCTCCTAGCTTTTCTGCTCCCCTCTGATATCTGTCAAGGCCTCTCTACTCAGCTGAAGCTGTGTGGTTAACATGAACAGAAACCCCTTCATTCTGGAGTATTTTGGTCTATGTCTGGATTGTCCTCCCCAGCATAGTGCAAGACCTCCTTTGTGCTGGAAGGAGCAGTCAAGGGAAAGCAAGCCAGTTGGCAGTCAGCTCATCTAAAAAAAACTGCTACACAAGGCTCCACCCGTAGTGGGTCTCTGATGGGGGCAGGCAGGAAGCTCCCACAGGCAGGGAGCAGCAGGCAGGAGCTGAGGTGGCTGCAAGGGATGATCTCCAGAGTGGCACTTGCTCCAGCTGCAACCCGAGTGCATGGACTTCTGAGAGACAACCACCAGAAAAGTAGAATTTTGTAAGAGCCCTTCTCCAAAGATTTCAGATTACAGTTCCCAGAGAAGACCCCTTCACTCTGAAGACGCCAGGGACCACTAAGCCATGCCTACAGGCCTGTTTTACCGTCTTTGGTTCAGAGGCAGACAGGATCCAAGCACACCGGCTTTCTGGGATCTACACAGAATCCACAAGACAAGATAATATCACTCCAGAGACAGATATGGGCCATGGCCTGTCCCCTCCCTCACAAAGTCACCACTGGGCACCAGTCAATGTTCAGCCTGGAGCCCTCCTGTGAGGTCCTGTGCAAAGGCCAATGGTTTTAGGGAGTGGGTGTCCATGGTTCCTGCTGGCTGCACTCACCTGGAACCGGGGGTCAGTGTCACTCTCCCCTATTTGCTGCAACAGCTCCCCGCTGGTCTGCCCCACCAGGCCAGCAGCCTGCAGGAGATTCTGGCGAGGCTGCAAGGAATAAGGCAAAATCAACACCAGGCTCACGAGCAAGCCCTAAAACTTCACTCAGTGGTTCCCTTTGGCTTCCCCCTTCCTCTTGGTCCCCCAGGCCTTCCAGCTCCCCACCTCAGCGCTGGCAGGCTGTGCTGTTTTCAGCAGGTCTGAGACGGCGCTCGCCAGGTTCTTGGCTGCCTGCAGAAGCTGCCGCCCGTTCCCTCCCTCATCCTCCATCAGTGCAGCCAGCAGCTTCACACCCTTAGACATCTCCGTCAGGTTGGAAGAGATGGTGGTGACGGCACAGCCCACAGCCGTGTAGTCCGTGTCTGCTGGATCCCCTGCACAGGGAAGAGAGAAGTCAGGATGGGGTGTGCTCCAAGTGATGCTCCAAGAGCATCCTCACACCTGTCACTGATGTGGTTTTCTTTTCTGGGAGCAGGAGTCTTTCAGCCAGACAAGAGAGACCAAGCCTTTTCCTGAACTGGGGCATCCCTCTACTCCAACCCTCCCCATACCTGCAGTGAGGTTGACGACTGAGGCCGTGCCAGCAGTTATGGCATCCACCTGGGAGTGGATCTCATGCTTCGACTCATCCATCTTGTTTTTGCGCCAAGCTTTTGATGCCTGAATGGGGAGAAGAGGATCAGGAGATGGTGGCAGAGGTGGCGGGTAGCTGCACACGTGCTCACACAGAGAAGGGCAAGGAAGAGGATATAAGGAAAAGAGAAGGAAAACCTGTGACCACCCAGGTTCTCTAGTCCACCCAGACCAAACAACATGAGCAAGTGTCCCCTCCATGTCTGCCCACAGAGTGGGATACAACCCCATCTCTTTACAGGCAACAGATCGTCCCAGGAGCTGTTAATCCTTCTCCTGGGAATGTGGCCAGCCTCATCCAGCCCAGCCTCCAGTAAGGTCCATCCCCAGCACCCCATCTTCACCCAGCACTCACAGCATCCTGCCCAAGAGGTGGCAAGGTCTCGAAGTCGTCCAGCGTGGCCTGGGCTGCATGCACAGCCTGCATGCTGGAGTTGATAGTGCCAGTCAGGGCTTGCTGGGCTGAGGTCTGCAACACAGAGACAGACTGAGATATGCCAAACAAAGGCTTGGAATCCAGGATTACATGTTTGGCTCAAAAACTCCCCTGCAACGTGCTGCTGATGACAGTGCTCTAGGTAGATCTCCACAGAGTGGGGTGCACTTAGCAAAAAGGGAGTCTCGCCTCTGCACCTCCCACTGGAAAAATGCCTCGTCCCACCACAGTTACAATCAAATCTCACAGTTACCCAGCTCTCAGGGAGTGGGGAGAAGATGCTCTGGGATCCCACAAGGCTTTCACAGCAAGCCCCCGTGATAGGCTGCATGGGGCAAAAGAAATCAGCCTCCTTGTGGCCTTTTCCAAATGCTCCTCCACCTGCATAGGAGATGGGGGCACCAAAATGTGGCACTGGGTTTTGCTGCAAGCCACAGCCCTAGTGTGACTGTTCAGTCACAACCTGAATGAAAGGCTGCAGTCGCTAGCCAGGTGAAAATGCTGGGATTTAAGCTCAAGCTTGCAGAGAAGGTGCAGGACGGCAGTTCAGCCAGGCCAGCAAGCACATGAGGCCAGTGGCACAGAACCCCTGCTTTTCACAGCAAGGCAATGCTTGGTCATGGACCCAAACAGATGGGTCTACAGAAGCCTGACAGTCACCTCTCAGAATTCGTGCCCTATGGTGAGCACAGGGAGAGCTTACCAGGGGAGGCATGTGCCCTCGGTGCATCTGGCCACTGGTGATTTGCAGCTGAGGCTGTGGCATCGTGCCCACCTGGAAGTTTTCTGGCCCTCCAGCCCCTGTCCGCATGATGGCTGGCAGGGCCACTGAGCCCAGTTCTGCCTTGCCTGCATGGTTAAACTGCTGCTGCACGACTGTCGACCTGAAAGGGGGAGAAATACCACGTAAAGGGATGCCTACAGCACTGGCACCAGGCTCTGTGGGGGTGGCAGCTCTTCCTCCTTGCTGTGCTCCAAGCTTTGCAAGCTTGGAGCACATTCTCCATTCAATTTTCGTTTGGCAGCTGCCTTGCTCCTGGAAGACTTACTTCTTTGGAGACACGGAGTCTTCCAGCATGGTGGACTCCTCATCACCCTCCAGTCCAAAGTGGTCTTTGCTCTTTTTCTGCAAAGGGAAAGAGAAAATTATACCCCCAAGCCCTCCCTTCCTCCTGCAGCCTAGACACCATACCAGGGTGACAGGGTTCCCCTGCCCTGCCTCCAGCTTTCCCAGCAGTACTGCATGCCAATGGCTGTTTGGAGGCAGCTGGACAGCACACTCTGTATGCCTCTCTGGAGAGGGGCTATCAGTGCCCTTCTCACCACAGCCTCACCTTTTTGAGGATGATATCAATGTAGCCAGCAATCAGCTGGGCGATCTGCTCCCCTTCCGTCGTCTGCACTGAGTAGTAGCCATCCTGGTAATCTCCAAAATCCTGCAACAGCAGGGCACAGGGCAGCACCAGAGCAGGGCACTGGCAGCCATCCTGAGCACCTCTGGTATGCACTAAGCACCTAAGCACCAGCCTCCAAAGCAAGCACTGGGAGAGGCATCAAAGGAGGGAAAGGCTGTGCCACTGTGGAGCAACGGCCAAGAGAGGGGCTGGAGTGAGAGCAGCCCCCCTACAGGGGCACCAGTGCAGAGGAGGCACAGGGGACCCGTGTTGGTTCCTACCAGGGTGAAGCTCTTGGGGGAGGCTGCCCAGCGCTTGATGTTGGTCAGGCTCCACTCCTGAATCACTTCCTTGGTCTTCTCGTCCACGCGCATCACACACTCCTTGGTGATCCCCAGCAGCCGTGGCACCAGCTTGTTCTTCCCCTTCATCTTCTCCTGTGGGCCACAACAGAAGGGATGTGGGCTATCCCAGGGATGGATCCATCGAGGCAGAGACATCTAAGGTCTGCCATAGCTACCAAACACTCGCAAGGCCGCACTTTCTAGTGGTGACAACTATCACATGCAGCTTGACAGTGAGAAAAAGCATGAACCAAGGAGTCGGAAAGCAGTGCACAGGGAAATGCAAGAAGGAAAGGTGGACAGGAGAGATGCAGAGAAAACTGGAGAAACATAGGTTGAAGGGTAGCAGATGGACACTCAACAGATAGAGGGATGCTGAAGAAGCCAAGTTTTGGTGAGTCTGAAGTGGGACCAGGGGGCTGTTGCTCTACCTTGACCAAGAAGAAGGAGACCCCGTAGGTTTTGAGGGAACGGGCAAGTTTCACATAGCGAACTTTGGCTTCAATCTCACTCATGTTCCCACAGCTCTTGTGGGCCTGCAACGGCAAACACAGATCATTACATCAGCTCCACAGTCCTGCCTTGACACCATTGCACAGCTTTTCTGGGCTTTCCCCACCCCATCAACATCCCCTGCCCCAGCTCTGATCTCTGGGACCTCAGGAGCTGCCTTGTCTGCCCACCTACAGCTCCCATTCCTGCTTCTCACCCACCAGACTGCTGTGTGCTGCCTCCTCAGACAGAAGCACCTCAACCTGTAGTAAGGAGGAAGAAAAAGCCCAGATCTCAACCTCCCCACTGCACATACCATGAAGATCTTGCGTTCTCCTTTCTGTTTGATGTACTCCTTAGGCAGGAAATCCTTGAGCCTGCAAAGAGACAACCAAGTGAGCTGTTAGCAGCAGAGCTCAAAGCAAGTGTCTGTCCTTGACTATGAACATGTCCAACCCAAAGCCTCATACAAAACCCTGCCAGGGCACAAGCTTGGGAGTTTTTGGAAGCAGAAAGAATGTGGGAGACATTGCTGCAGCTATGAAAGCTGTCCTTGGAGTTGCCCTAGCTGAGAGTGGGGTAAAGGTGCTGAGAATGCAGCCCTTTGTGCAGCATCAAGGCAGGCCAGAGGGTGAGCTGGGGCCACCCCCATAGCAGCTGACTGCATGTCCCTACAGGGCTGCCAGAAGGAGCAGGATGGGGGCTGGCACCCCTCACAGCTGGTGTAGATCCCCATGCTTGGGCACAGTGCTGTAGAGGGTGCTGCACCTGAGAGACCCAAACCCCCTGAGCCCCACAAGGCAGTGTGGTGCTGGGTGCTGCCAAGCTGCTCCAGCCACCTCAAGACAAGCCCAGGGGCTCCTCAGAACACTCACTCCAAAAAGCCTGGCTTGTGCTTCTGCTCGTTGTGTGGCCCAAACTGGATCTGGCACTGGTGGCCAGCAAACTCACAGGCTTTGTCAAAGGAGACAGGGTGGGAACCATTCAGGATGTCGTCACGAGCCTGTGTGGGAATAGAAGACACCACTGTGGGCTGGGCAGCCACGCAACCCAGCCACTGCTCTTCTCCATATCAAGCATGACACGTTTTACAGACTTAAAAGAAGTGGCTCTGAAAAACAGTATGTAGGACCAGGCCGTCCTCTACATGCATCAAGCCTGGGAGAGGAACAGCAGCAGGATTTCAGGATGGTTTCCACCAGACAGAGCTAACATGGCATTCCCTGAGGAGCTCTGGAGTACATGTACCAGAGGATAGGGCTGTGATTGCCAGTGTTGGCTCTTATCCAGGACATAACTGGGTATCCCAAAGTGCACTCTCATCATGGCTCCTAACAAAACCTTCAACCACCAGCCTTGTCAGGGGCTGGCAGAAGGCAGGTGCTCTGGGAAGCTGTACCTGCACGTAGAGCAGGTTGAGCTGCACAGGATCTCTCGAGTCCACGTTCTGGTCAGAGTAGAAGAACTTGCGCCGCAGCAGCAGCGTTTCATTGTTGTCGATGCCTTGCTCACGCAGGGTCCGGCCATGATCCAGCCAGTTCACTGCAGACAATGTCAGGGTGTGAGCAGGGACAGGCATCAAGGCACGGCCGGTCCCAGCCCTGGGGCTGCTTATGCAAGTCTGCCTGGTGTATCCCAGCTCTCACCCTTCTGCCATGGGCCCCCAGGTAGGAGATATTCCAAGCAGTGTGGGCACATGTTCCCTCATCCATGTGTTCCTTTCTGTTCCTAGGGGTCCCTGCTCCCCTCCCCAAGGCCCTCAGCACAGGCTGACCCCATTTTTGGCACTTACATTCATCATCTGTGTGCAACTTCTGCTTGAGCTTCTCCATCTTTTTCTCATCTCGCAGCAGGGTCTTGTCCTTCTTGAGGGTGCCAGTAACCTCTTCCTTCTTCTCTTCCATGATCTCCCGTACAAGTGAGTACTCATCACAGTTGGTGATGCCTGCAGGAGACCAGAGAACCAAACTCAGCAGGAATGTTCCGCCAAACACAGAGCATGGAGCAACGCAGGGGTGCAGAGCAGTGTCCCCTCCCCAGCATCACACACCCCTCAGACACCCCTCCTGCCAGGCCATCTGCCATAGAGCTGCTGCTGCTGCTCCCCGAGAAACCTGTCAGATTCTTCCATTATCTCCCCATCTCCCTTCTTCCCCCCTGTTGCTGTCCTCTCCTCACCAATTCGGGCACATATTGTCATGAGCACGTCCGTGACAGTTTTGGAGTCATCCACCATCACCGTTTTCACTGTCCCATCCAGCATGCGGATCTTCAGGGGCCGCTGCTTCTTCTTGTACTCCATGGTATCCTGCAGGCACAGCAGAGCACAGCTACCAGCAGTGGCACCAGTGCAGGGCACCCACATCCCACCATCAGGCCAACAGCTCCCCCCTGCCCGGTGCAATTGTGGGGGTGGCAGGATGTGCTGCAAGGCACAATGCAAGGCAGCATGGCAGGCACCCACACCACCTCCGCACTGCAAGCCCATCCAACCACAGAACAAAGGATGCAGCTGTGTGGAAGGATGTGGGATGGATACTTACCCCATTGCGAAGCATGTAGTAGTCCAGAGCTTTCCCAGCCTCCAGCCAGATCCCTTTCTTTGGGTCTTCATCCGAGAGGAAGAGCCCAAAATCATTGGCTGAAAAACAGGCAAAATCTCTGCCAGGGTAGTCCTACGCAGGACAGGGCCCCCAAGATGCCGCTCTGTGCCCAGGGATATGCACTGGTGCAGCCCAGTGCGTGAACCACAGCAGCCCTGCAAACACTGGAGCCTAAATGAGTGGGCAACAAAGCTGGCACACAAGCTCTGAGGTTTTACCACAGTTATCTATGGAAAAAATCATCTGCAGCATGCCTATGCAACATTGAACTTGGAACTGACAGACACAACAGAAGGAAGAGCTTGCAGTTGTGGCTGACAGCTCTCTGAAATCTTCAGTGCAATGTGCAGTAGTAGCAAAAATAAGATAGTGAAATGCTCGGGATCACCAGGAAGGGTGCTGGGAACTGGTCTATAAAATCCAGGCAATCCACACTTCAAGTACCTGCTGATGGTAGGGTCTGCACCTCCCCAGGACACAGTACAGGTTGAAAAGATACAGAGAGACAACTTAAATGATGGAACCTTGGTGTGAGGAACTAGAGGAGCTGGGACTTCTCTTTTTGCAGAAGAGGAGGCTGAAGGAATATGGGCTCAAGGTTTCCAAGGTCTCAGAGGTGGTGAGTAAATATCATTCAACAAATCCTGCTAGCTCAGGGTGGGGCACCTGGTGAAAGGGCTGCAGTTGCAGCCTGGGCAGTGGCTCCCCAGCTCAGACCCACAGGGACAGGCCCATTTTCATGTAGCAAGAGGCCAGGACCACGCCTGGCTTTGCCCTGGAAAGGTCCTTCTCCACCTCTGCAACAATCCTGCGCCGCAGGCTGTCTTGGTTGCCTATGTTTATAACTCGTCATCTTGTTGGCAGCTCTCTTTGGGGAGGGACAAATTCCTGAGCTGCCCTGCGCCTGCCTGGCTAACACTGCCATTAGGATCCTACTAAACAGGGAACAGAAAAATCATGAAGGAGTGCCATTTTATTTTTGAAGTAAAAAAAAAAAAGAAAGACCAACAAAAAACCAAACTGTTTTCAAAGCAAATTCCAAGAGGATAAACCCAAAGCACTGAAAACTGAGCAGCTTGCCCCAGATCCATGGGTTGGGCGGGGAGAGGCACTTCCTGAGACAGAGCGAGAGCAGAGCTGGAAACTTACACTGAAGCTCCCCCAGCCCAAACGTTACAAAAAAACAGGGCAGCCCAAAAAAGGAGCCCAAGTGCCCATGTGTAAGGAGAGCAAAGAGAAGTAAAAGCTGCTAGGAACACATAGGAAAAGAAAAGCTGTGAGCAACTGAAAAGGAACGCAGGAATAAGAAGTTCCCTTTAAGGCCTTCCCCTAGCTGCTTTTTTTATAAACAGGCTGGCTCACACCCAGAAGCAGGAAATGCAATGCTCCTTCCAACACCACTATAGCCCTGCATATCCAAAGAAATTCAGTCCCTTGCTGAAGCTGAAAGCCATGGTCTGCTGGACTGCTGACCAGCCGGGCATGGCGCGAGAAGGCATTTCCTTTCAACCTCAAGGAATGTGCTGCTCCCAGATGTCACTGCACGCCCCCTCCTCTTCCCACGACTCTTGACCTCTACTTTGGTGTCTCTTCTCTGTGGCACAGCCACTTTCAGAGATTGCAGGAACTCAGGAGAGCCCCTGAGACAGCGTCCCAGAGCTCCAACCCCCAATCCACGATGGGGACAGGCCACATCCGTGTGGGTGTGAGTCACATCATGAGCTCATGAGCCATAGGCTAAATTGTGAGCCTTGCGGCAGCAAGAAAATACTGGAGCTGAGGCAGCCTAGAAAGGTAATGCTGCACCAGCATGGGTCTGGCAGAGAGCTGCCAGCAGGGGACAGACCAAGTGGAGATTACATATATCCCAAGAAAGGAAAAATTAACTCAAATGGTTTATTAACGTTCGCTATGACCCTTGCAACTGTTTAAACCCACACAGCCCTAGCTAGTGGTGATGAATGCAAGTAGGACAGAGGAGCAGAGACAGAAAGGGCAGTGGACTCAAATTGCTTAAAGATTATTTCACTTTCAAATGTGGTTTCCTAAGTTCCAAACACACAAACGTTCTTCCGGGGTGTTAAGGAGGGAATCTGAGAAACTCAGACCCCTACCTCAACTGGGCAAGTGGACTTGGATCCTGCTCTCCCCACCCCACCACTTATCTGGGAAAGTGCCAGAGAGGCACAGGCAGAAAAGGAGACCAGTGAAATGCCAGGAGCTAGGCCAACACAGCCCTGGCATGGCAGCCAGTCCCAGCACGGACTTACACTGTCCGATCTGTGCCTCAGGCACCCGCTCACGGATCATCCGGCAGGCGTCGTACACCATGGTGGAGGGCTCAAACTGCATCGTCTTCACCACATTGCCGATGCTGATCTTCAGCGAGAGGGCAACCATGGTGGCGGCTGGGCTGTCCCCTCTCCTGCGTCACCTGCCAGAGGAGACAGATGGGTGAGCTCTGACTGCTGACCCCATCAGTGTGCAGGGTCCTCCCTCCTCCTTCGGCAGCACCCAAAAGCCGGGACTCAGCTTCCAGTGGCAAGGGAGGGCTGCAGCCTGTGTTGATAAGCCTGTAAGAGGTCCCACTTTCCAGACCCTAGGGACCTGAGACCAGCACTGGGACCCCTACCTCCTTGTCCTAAGGTCCCAAAGCCAATTGTACTTGCCTGTGGGAGTGACAGCAGCTGGTACTCAACAGAGATACTGCCAGGGAGAGGAAGTGAGCATGAGGGAGCACACTAGATAAGCTGTGAGAGCATGATGGAAGGGGTTAAAATTAAACCTGCCATGACACAGAAGCCACAAGAGGAAAACCAAGCTTTGACCCAGAGCTGGCAGGGCCCTGCCCCAGCTATCAGGACCCCTCATGTTGCCAGCAGACAGTGCTGAGCTGCCAGCCTGAGCACATGGGGACGGAAAAGCCTGAAGCTGTGCAGGGAGTCAAGATAAGGGCACCAGACTTTGAATTCACACGTTAAATACAACTACATGGGAAAAGCACCACTTACACCCAAGGGGTGCTCATGAGACTGGGGTCTATGGAGAAGACACTGCATCAACCTAGGACACAGGACAAAGCACAGGAGGGCAAGCGACCACCTGTGCCAGGTCTCACTGCAAGGGCATACATGAGCCATAGCATGCCACCTGAAAAAAGACTCAAGCTGGGTCCAGCTTGAAGGATCAGCTTCATAGAATAGAATCATAGAATCATCAGGGTTGGAAGATCACCCAGTTCCACCACCCACGTAGCACTACCACAGTAACCCCTAAATCACTAGATCATATCACCTAGGAGCAGATGCAGATGTCTCTTAAACACCTCCAGGGATGGTGACTCCATCACCTCCCTGGGCAACCTATTCCAACGCCTCATCACCGTCGCAGTGAAAATTTTTTTTCTGATATCTAATCTGAACCTCCTCTGTCTCAACTTAAGGCTGTTTCCTCTTGTCCTCTCACTGCAGGCATGGCAGAAGAGACTGGCCCCCATCTCACTACAACCTCCTTTCAGGCAGCTGCAGAGTTCAGGTTTAAAGGACTGCATAGAGCAGCTTCAGAGCAAGTGCCCCTCAACAGGGCTCCAAAACACCAGCTTTAGTAACACCTAATCAGAACGGCAATATTTGTATTGCAGAGTAAAAGCTGAAAGTAACAGAAGTAAAAGGAGGTTGTACATAAGTGCCCCACTTGACTGATGCAGTTTGTAGGAGTCCTTCCCCTCGAGCCTCACCACTGTGAAACAGCTTTCCCAGGTTGCCAAATGCCTCATAGTCCCTACCAAGACCTTTGCTCCTGCCCCACTGCTCCATGCCCTTCTCAGCATTCCCTGTCCCTGTCTGGCTCCAACCCGATGCTCTCCAGCAGCGACAGGCCTTTTCCCCTCCCTGAGAGCCTGATCCTACGAGGGAGTCCCCCGTTCTGCTGACCCAGGCTGCCTTGTCCTTAAACTCCAGTGACGGGAGGATGCAAGAGCACCGGTGGGACGCACATCTGCTTATTCTCTTTTAGATGGATTTGCTCCTACCGGACTTCCTATTATGGCTGTCAGGGAAAGCTGATCTTGCAACCTCAGCCTGGCCTGGGAAGGTTCTTGGGAAAAATGTGCTGGCAGCCTTCCTTGCAGTGCAGCAGCACTTGGTGAGTCTGTGCATCCCTGCCTGGTGCTGCCAGCTCCAGTCCCCCTGGGAGGGGTTACACCAGTGCAGGCTGCTCCCAAACACAGACCTGAGCAGCCTATGGGCAGGCTCTGCGTCCACTTTTGGCCAGGAGCAAGTCAGAGAGCAGGGGTCTGCTCCTGCAGAGCCATAAAGCCATGCTGGTGGTGCGGGGTGAGAGGCAGGGACCAAGAGCGTGCCGCCTCCGCCAGCACATGGAGCGGCTCCAGCTCTGCATTCCTGAGCCGTTCTGCAATGTTTCTGCGGAGGCCCGTGGCCCCCACTGTCTCCGCTGCTGAGGAATGAAATGCACTTGGGCTCTGGAGTGAGGGAGCCCATCAGCAGAGGGAAGGAGGTGGCAGAGGCACCCGCCTGTGCCGTTGCCATCTATCCGGAAGCACCAGCAAAGCTGTGGAGCCGAACAAATGAGGAACACCCTGTCATGGAAAGCGTTTTCCAAGTATTTTATATGCAGGGCGGGCTGCTGCGGTCACCAGGCCAACTTCTCTACATCTAAAAATATTCTCAAGCTGAGCATAAAGCTGCTTTCCATCCCTCTGCAGGAAAAGGAGAACATACCACTGACAGGACAAGGTCACAGACCACGGAAGAAGGAGTGGACGACGTCAGACAGTAGAGAGGAACTGAGAGGAGCCAGGACATCTGCCACTATTTCTGCATCCTCTTCTTGCCCTCCAAAGCCACCCATCACACCAGAGGCACCCCATAGTGACCACAGGGGTCACTGTGCTTCTCAAGACCCCAAAAGAAGATGACTGCTCAAGCCTTCCCAATCCCAAACACTTAAAAAAATTACAGAACACAGCAGGGAAGATGCTGATGACATCAAGGAAGACCTCAGAGAAAAGGGAGATGGTTCACCTCAATTTCCATATTCTATGGAAAAAGTCCAGGCTCCAGCAGCTGAACTTTGCTGACAGCAGAGTCTAGAGCAGAAGCATTCTCTGCTGCAAAAGGACACTTCCTCAAACTGGGGTGAGGTTTGTCAAAAAAACGTGGCAACTAATCACACAAGGTTTGCAAATCTGCTGCCTGGTGCGAGGGCACCAGTGCAGGGCTTAGCCCCTACAGACCTCTCCCCTCCAGAAACCATGTGAAGAGGGAAAAGCTGGACTAGATATAACAAATTAGACAGCGTGGGAGCCTGGCCGCGCAAATCGGAAAAAAAAAAGGAAAAGGACAGTGAAACGCAAGCTGTCCCCCTACAAAGAAAAAAAAAAAAAAAAAACCAAATAAACCAAATCTCGATGAACACACATCAAATTTTTGCTGGCACACCTCTAGAGAAAGCAAACTGATTCTCAGTCAAACCTATTCTCAATCACGTTGTCAGTATGCAAAGTCAGGTAAGGCACCAGAACAACCGGATCAACACACTTCTGCATTTTATAGTAAGCTGTGTGCAACCTGTTTAGAACCACGGCCACACTTCTGAGCCAGTCCCAAGATGATGAGGGAGCAGGGGGTAACCTTGATGGGGTCCCACCACTTCCTCTAGGAGTTGTTGTGGCTTCCTCCATCTCACCCCACGCAAGGTGAGCAAAACCAAGACGGTGGTGGAGGCCTTGAGGCTCTGCCTGAGGGCAGGGTCAGTGCAAGCAGGGCTGCAGACAGACAGACAGCACTGTGTGGCCCGAGGAAACACCGTGTCATTGCCGGGGACCACTGACATTGAGTTTTTCATCACGTGGTGGAATTGCTATATTTGTGTCAGATGAGTTCACTGCTGCAGTAATGGTTGCAGGGGAGGGTTTGTGTCTTAAAAGACAAAAAAAATCAACCAAAATTCAACTACAGACAGCTGGAACATTTGTGGAGAGTTTCCAAGACAAGCTGCAAATCTTCAGATGCAACAGTTCTGCCATTTTTATTGTGCTCTCTCTTAAGGGGTACTCCAAAAGAGGTTTGGTAATGAGGTTTGACTTTTTTTCTTTTTTTTTTTTTTTTTTTTATGGCAATACCAAATTTCACCTGGGAAAGGCCCCACTGCAAACCAGCCCCGGACCAGGAGCTGGCTACAGGAAGTTTTATCAGCTGCAAACCACCCCAGCGCTGGGGTTTTTCACAGGCACAACCCAGTCAGTACAGCTACTGGCACAGCCAGGAAGATACCAGGCCACCAAAAAACGATGCCTGCAGCAGTGGCTTGGCTGGCATGTCAGCATCTTCACTCCCGCACCATCAACTGGGTCAAAAATTCAGCTGGTAAGAAGCCAGACTAGGCTCTGGCTGGGTTCTCCCACATTCTCCAGTATGGGACCAGTATACACAGCCACACCAGGCACAGAGGCAGCCGTGGCTCAGGCTTGCACCAATGGGAAGGCTGAGCCAGCAGCCCCAGCTGGTTTAGTGTCACACACTGCTGAGCCCGTTCAGCCCAGTTCCTCTTTCCCAGCTGCATGTCCACATCAGATGGGAGGACAGCTTCTTCCAGCCGAGGCCAAGCTTGCTCCTAGGGAGCATGAGTGCCTGTCAAGGCCAGACACAGCACCCCTGTGCCCACTCGGCTGCTATCTATGGCTAGGAGAGGAGCATCCTCTCACCCCTGCTGCAGGGAGGGCAGCCCTGCTCTGCGTGGGAAATGGGCAGGGGCCGGGCAGCTGGGCTGGAGGATCACAGCCGCAGCCTGCCTCCCTGCTCACACGCACTGAGCTGAAGCAGCTCCGGCCATTAACTGCCCACGTTTCACACACATCCCATACCCATCCGCTCCTGTTGAGCATCCCCTGGCCTCGAAAGGCACGGAGCACAAATCATGGCACCTCCAGCCTGCCCATCATGAAGGTAGGTATGGGGGCCAGTGGGACTCCAGCCACATCCTCTCCTGCGTCCTTAGCAAGCTGGCCCTCTAGCACAGGACCCCAAAAATAGGGGTTGAGGTGCAGTGGATGCTCTCATGCCCTCTGGAAAGCACTGGGTGCCCTGATCCAGGCACGCACACTTCCTACAACAAGCAACTTGCCCAGCACTGTGCTGCTGGACAGGCAGAAAGGTGAAAGAAAGAAGACATCGTGTTTGCATTTTGGGGTCATTTCACCCAGCAAAGCTCAGTTCTGAAAAGAAGGGCATCCCAGGGGACCCATTTCCTAAATCTGCTGGGACTTGTCACTTCGGGAAGAACAAGATTCCTGCTACTGCCATTCAGCAAGCAAGCTGAGTGCTTGGCTGGTGCTCCCCATGCACCATCACAGATTCACTTAGCACTTGGGGGGTTTCACACCATGACTTGGGGAGAGGCAAGTGGTCTGGACCCTTTACCGGGCAACTCACAGGTTTTGGCAACACTAAAGGTCCCAAAAATATGTGCCCTCCTCTTCTCAGCAGCGAGGCTCGGGGAGAGAGAAGGGAGTAAACAATTATCGCTACCAAATATGGGTCGAACAGCCAGCGATGAAGGCACGGCAGAAGCATGTAGACATCCTGCCGGCAGATTCAAAGGGATGGGGAGCTTTCAGGGGCTCGGGCAGAATCCGGCAGGGAAGAGGCGGAGGATGGGGCAGCATTTCCCCCTGCTTGGCTAGTTGCTTGGGCCGGGATATGGTAGGGACCCAGGCCGTCCCGGATGGGGGCCAGTCCCGCCCTGCATGGGAACCACCCCAGCGCCCCATCCCGGGGCCTATGGCCAGCTGTCTGTCCTGGTGGGAACTGTTGCGGTGACCTCCCTGGCTTCGGTGTGACCATGGGAAGCGTTGTGCCCTCGTGTCCCCACCCAAAACCACGCAGCAGGACACAGACACCCTTGCCCACTCGCTTTTCCCCACGTCCCGGCAGGGTGGGCGGGGTGCCGGGGGAAAAGCTGCGCCTGGCCTGCCCCAAAGGTCGCCCCACGTTCCACGGACCGGTGGCCACGGCCAGGCTTGTCCAGTTCGGTCCCCAGGGACCCCCGAGGTGGGGATGCTGGCCCGGGCCGGGCCTGGTCAGGGCGGGCTCCGGGCCCAGGCCTGGTGGGGCAGGGCAAGCGCAGAGACGGGATAACGTGGCCGGGGATACCGTGGCCACGCCAGCCCGTGCTGCCCCGGAGCCTCCGGGTGGGCGTCGGTGCTTGGGTGGCGCCGGCCCCAGGAGCGATCTGGGCATGTCCCAAAGTCTGAGTGAACCCCGGAAGCTCCCAGGTCACTGCAGCCCCGCGGACAAGCCCCTGCTGGAGCAGGGAAGCCCCGGTAACCGGGAAGCTGCTCCCTCCCTGCCTCCCCGCCATTTACCGGGC
>VZTR01013569.1:1702-11849 GCA_013400775.1 Chaetops frenatus | reverse complement strand
AAAAACAGCCTGAAATGTCTTAGTGCAAAATCTGAGGTCCATGATTAGAGTGTTTTGGGTTTTTTTAAAGTCAGAGAGAGACAGGAACAACAGGAAACATTATACTGGTAACTTGAACATGGTGTTCCTATGACAGATCACTTTCTTTCACTTCTTGCTTTCTGTTTTTTCACATTGCACAGCTCTGCCCCAAATGAAGCCCTTGGCACGCCCTGATGCTGATCTTTCTTGCTCTGTTCTGCTCAGAGGACAGTGGAACAACTTTCCCCTTTGTCTGTGCAATGGATCACTGATTAGAGAAGGGCTTGAGCCTGGTTTACCAATTGACACTAAGTATCCTTTTTTCCCAAATTTTCAGGATATAACACAATAGAAAGCCCAGACAAACAAACCAACAAAAAACCCAGCCAACAGACAACCAAACAAGAAAACCAACAAAAACAAACAAACAAAAACCTCAGAACAACCAACCATTGAAACTAAAAATAAAAAAGGAAATCACCTAAAGTGGATGAGACCATGCCCTTCAGCACTCTGATTGATGTCTTCACTTACATTAATAATTTGAGG
The DNA here is from genome assembly GCA_013400775.1 of Chaetops frenatus. Classification (NCBI taxonomy): domain Eukaryota; kingdom Metazoa; phylum Chordata; class Aves; order Passeriformes; family Picathartidae; genus Chaetops; species Chaetops frenatus. The sequence goes on along the minus strand of VZTR01013569.1, from coordinate 11,279 downwards.
AAATGAGAGTGCCTGAGATTTTTGTACTTACTGCTTCATTTCTTTTTGACCAAAGATTTTCAAAAGAAAACTATTGGTACCTCAGATATGTAGTAAATGCATGTGTATTATATATGTGTGTGGTTTTAATTCAAAATAAAATCCATGGGTTTCCTCTTTTTTTATTAACTTGTGTTAATTCTGTTCTCACAATTCATGTTTCTCTAGGCTCTCTCGTGTCTACCTTTCTTTGTATTTTCGTTTAATGATTATCTTGAGTTTAATTAACCTTATGCTAATCTCTCTTTCTACCAAAGCCCCAAGTGACTGGAGAACCACTCCTGTTCTAAGTACATGGCAGCAGTCATATTAACTTCAATGGTACAGGATACAGTTTCTTATGGCCTCAGAGCACCAGAGTTACATTTTGATCAATTTCATACTAATAGTACATTAATTTTCTTTAGAAAATTTAGAGATAAACTAATGTACATGGATAATAGTAAGATGTCACCTACAATTGAACTCTTATATGTCACAACTGAGTGTAAAACTAAACATCGTAAAAAGTAAGTGCATTTGTTGCATTGTTGCTACAAGACTGAATGGACACAGAAAAGTGGTGGCTTTTTATATAACACAAACACTACATGCATGTTCCCACTTCATTTCATTAACTGACTTGGAAAAAAAAATCTCAGTTTTTCATTGCATCCATAAACAGAGAAAAGGAAGTTAAAACTGGAGAAAAAGGCAGGCAACATGATTTAAATTACTTATCATGAGACTAACTTTTCATTATCTTATTTTTTCTCCAACTTTTCGGTGGCAGGAAGCATTCTACTGTATTTGTAAAACTGCTGTTTAGAGAGCTACATTTACTAGTCAAAGTATATATTTGAAAGCACCAACCAGAAGCAGATTTAAACAGGTTTGATTGGTATGACTCCCTGAGACTCTGCATTCAAAGGGAGCTGCTGGGATTACCAATAATGTTATTTCCTGAGAAACAGAAGGGATAAAGCTCTGTGCATGGTCAATATGTACACCCAGAAAGTGTGGAAGGTAGTTGTCCATAGTGAAACTAGTCACTCTGGACTCTTAAAAGCACTAGATCCTAATTTTTCTAATATTCATCTAATGCTATGAAAGATGAAAACGTTAGAACAGAGGTGCTCCTGGAGCTACTTCCTTGACTATAAGGTAACAATTAGATGCCGAAAGGAGATAGGGCAATACTGAGAGCTCAAGTGCCTGGTAACTAGCTTTATCTCTCCTCTCTTTCCCTGCTTGCCCCAGGACAAGGTAAGGAAGCTGTGTACAGCTGTGCTCCCTCTGCTTTGCTTCTGCCCTTCCTCCCTCTGCAATTCTTCTTCTTGCATCTCTGCAGACTGCCACAACAGTCAGGTATCAAACATTTTTATATCCATCATACAACATATATTTTGGTGCCAGCCTTCTGCTTTTTTACTGAGCAGATTGCCTCCCATGCATTCACTGAGTAATATTTTGGCACCTTTTCTGCTCTGATACCAGCACTGCGAGTAGCAGACAGAGGGCCACAGAGCAGTAAAGAGGCTACAGAATTTTAGGTCATTGGGAGTGCACTTTTGAGGGGAATTAGTGCTTGGAAAGATTTCTCCTAATAGTCACATTAGCATCCAGAGGGCTTTGTGGTGCAATTGCTGTGCCTATGGCAGATACTCAAGCACAGGATGGCTGGTCTGATGTTTGGAGAGAGGGTTCAGCTTAGAGGTGTTTAGGGCATTCCTGCAGTTGCTGCTGAATTGTCTTTTTTAAACATAGCAACATATCTTGGTGGTTGCATTAAATACTAAAAGCATACAGCCGTATGTTGTAGAGAAAAGTCACTTTTCAAGAACATACTTTAAAAAAATCAGTGGCTGATTTGCTAGATTATTATGACAGGATAGAGGCAAGGTACTTCCTGACTCCAAGAAAACATACAACAACAAAACCTCTAGATTTCCTTCGGAAAGTACATTTGTCCCTGTCACAACTTGTCTATATGCTGAACAATGGCAATAAATCTATTTCAGACTTGTGTTTCTGACACAACAAATCATATTTGTCCCTTTTTCCTGCAGCTCTTTTTCTCTGTTTCTTCGGCAGGAACCACATGGCAGATAATATTAATCTGACCTTTCTCTTGTCCTGGTATGTAAAGTTTTTCTCTTCTTTTCTTATCACTCTTCATATATACAACTAGAATAAATGTCAGGAGCTGACAAGCAGTAAAATAATTTGTTCACTTCCAGCTCTTCTGTAAGTCAGCCAACAGAAAAAAAAGCCATCTTACAGTAAGATATTTTAAAGACAAATATTTTATTTTATATTTGTGAAACAGTGAGTGACACTGCTGCTCACACCATCCTTTTCTATAATGAAACAAAAAACAAGTAAGGAACACTCTTCTGAAGTACAGAAATAAAGCAGTGCTGTCTCAAAAACATACAGCAAGACATGTTCATCCCACCCTTTTTGGATAGGTCTTCCAGTGATACCCTATCAGTTTGACCTGGAACAGAGACTAGACAAAATTAGAGGAATAAAGTAGGTATTTATTGAAAGGCCTTCAAAGGGCACAGCCTGGCAATGCAAGAGCCCGCCTGCAGCCCTGCCAGGGTGGCCCTCAGGATGGATGCAAAAAAGGGGCTTCGGTCACAGGGTTTCACACTTCTATAAGTTATGTTCCATTTGCATATTGAAGTTAACTGTCCAATTAATCACTTCGAATTATGAAGTTCCCTCCTCCTAGCTTGCCCTCTTTTTACGTTGTTTATGCTTTTGGGCCTGGGGTTCGGAATGATTGTCCTTGAATCTCAAGCTGGAGAGAGTTGTTGTGTCTAACTAACCTGTGAAGAGAACTTAGTAACACTTAATATGAAGCTAAGAGTTACACACTAAAGCAGAACAGAAAAAAAACTTAAAAATTAAGGCATCACCAGAGACACCAACCTCTCCTTAAAAACCTAATCTCTTTAGAATGTTCCTCCCATTTCAAAGACTAGTTTTGAAGTACTCTTTTATTTAAAGTAAGAGGATTTTGTAAATTTTGTCCTTTGTTCAACAGAACAAAGGAGCTTCTCCCTTTCCTATCCCTCCCATTAAAACAAAACAACTTTAATTTTTATTAGCATTATGCAAATAGGGTCCTTTTTTTTTTTAAGGTAAGTGCTGATTTTTTTTCTATCATTATTCTATCAGACTTTTCATCTAAGAGTACCTATAACAGTTTGTATAAATTTAATAAATTATGAATAGATCTTTCAATAAATTTTTAATCAGGTGTTAAAAATCCCAGAAGGTTGTTAGGTTACTTACCACTCCAGCTTATAACCTTGAAGTGGTGGGCATGTACAGCAATAAAGCAAGTATGTTCTTACCTTCAAGTCTTAATTACTTATTAACCCTTCATTATTACAAAGGACTACATGAGGTTTTATTTCCACCCCATTCTCAAAGTATCAAGTTCCTTTGCTAACAAAGTTCATTGAGTACCTCTTGGCCCCAAGGAACACATATTTTTGGTAATGCCTTGCAGCAACTGTAGGAATTTTGCCATAAATCTTTTATTCTAAGTGAGAGCTTTGTGTATGATGTTTGGGACATAGAAGGACTCAGAGCAGGGGCAGGGAATGAAAGTAGTTCCCAGCTTTGTTTTCTAGGGCTTTACTGACAGCCTATTGACATTTCTAAAATATTCCCCTGCTGTAACTTCCTCTCTCACTTCCCACTGTCACTTGATTCAGAAAGACTAAAAATAAAGTGGAAACTTACTCAGAGGGTGTGCTGTCTTTCTTCTACAACGTTTGTGAATATCAGACTTGAAAACAAACTGGTTGAAATAATGTTAAACTCCATAGAGTATAGCATTAATGAAGCCATGGGAAAGACTTTACAAGCCCTTACATCTACACTTTCTCTTCTGCTTTACTAGATCAGTGGTTTTGGGTAGGATATTTTAAGCAGAAAGAACCAACCTTTCATATTTAAGAAAAATCAAGATCAGAAACAAAGCCAAAAGCAAACCTCCTCTCCAGTTTGGGCTGATAAGGTAGGCTCCCATGTATTTCCCTCAGATTCAACTGTGGATAATAAACTACTCATAGCACAATGTGATACAACAGGTTCTATATTCTTTTGCTAACTTTTCCTTCTCTATTTATGAATGCATAAATACATCTATTTAATTGTTCTGTAACAGACAGGCTGATGAGATGCAGATCCACCTAAACTTAACTTAAACTTTTTTTTCTTTCTCCGTCCAGAGAGGGAAAAATGGGAATGAAGGGCCATTGACATTGGGCTATCCAATGCATGGAAGTGACTGGGGAGGTCAAGTACTCCAGTAGCATGGAAAGATCCCATCTCACAGGCAGAGATGTTTTTCAAAATAAAGGTAATTCTATCATTGTAGAGTTGAAAAAAGGTGGAGAAAAGACCCCCTCACTTAAAGATCCTGTCCAAAATCTGTGTACATGGGGATGTGAAATATATGTATGTGTTTTTGTTTTAAGATTTTTTTTTGTTTATTTTTCCCCCATAAGAGAAAACTATTTGCTTTTTTCATAAGGTAGCTGTCTGAAGGTATGAATTGAGAAAGTGAGCTTTAGCTGCCAAATTACCTTTCTGCAACACCCAAATTATCACATGCTGGAGCATATAAAGGATAGAAAACTGGAGGGCAAAAATGGCCAGTCTTAGAAGTCCAGTAGTCTGGCACCACAAAATCTACCACTGTAGTAACTCCATCACCTGTGAATATCTGTGTTCATCTTCAGAGCCAGAAGCTAAGAGCAATCCTCTCCTGCACCCAGGGAGTTTGAAAGTGCATAGGGTCCTGCAGCTGACTGCTCACAGCCAAACAGCCTTCAGTGGATGAAACCTGACTGTCCTAACTGAGCTTGTTTAATCTGTGTCATACTGGTGAAACACTGACCACCTGAATGTACTGCAGTAAATGAAGCTTCACTCCAGGTCGTTTTAATTTTCCACTATGTTTTTCATATGTATTTACAACCAATGTGGATTATAAATAACAGTACTAGCATAATCACATTGATAAATAAATTCAGCAGCTCAAAATGAGATTGCTAACCTATTGCAATTAATTTGTTAAAACTATAAAATATTGTCATGTTTAAACAGTTTTAATTTGAGCACAAGATATTCAGGGAGTTAGCAAGTTCCTAAATTGACATACACTGAGAAAGGAATTAATATATCAATGGAACACATGAACTTTAATGTGGCTTTATATGCAAACAATCTGAAAGCTATTTATAAGACATTCAGACAAACTGGGAAGGAAAACTATGCCAAAAAACTCCTTATCAAAAGCAGTATCTTTGATTAGTAGTCCAGCATTTTGTGACTTCTTACAGAAGACTAAGTAAAATTAAACTGCTTCTTTCTGGAAATGAGAACACAATAGATGAGCTGATGTCATGTTGAAAGGTTGTAATAACTCGACTCTCACATATTTTGGGAGTATAACATTTGATTTGAGAGTTTGACAGGCATACCTCCAGCATCCTCACTTCCTGTCTCACATTCATCTCTAATGTCACCTAGCTGATGTTTGACACAACTTTGATTTCACAACCTTTATGTCCCTTCCATCTATAAGTCTGTTAGCAATGAGGCCCAAAAGACTACCAGAACTCTCAGTGATTTCTCTGCCAAAACTCTTGTTCATGTTCCAACTGCATTTCAGCTTCATTGCTTTAGTTCCTAGTATGCCTAATCATACCTACCCAGAAGACAACATACAATTTACCCTACCCCTATGCAGAAGGAATGTTTCTCCTCTAAATTAATTCATTTCATGCAAGCTTTGGATTCATTTTCATATTGCATCTCTTGTTGTGAAGTGTCAAGTCTGTGAAGCTCAGGCTGCTCCAGCAGAACCATCTGTTAAAACTTCATCTCTAGCCAGCTCCCTCCTTACTGCTGCCTCAGGGTTGTCTGGGGGATTTGCTGTTGATGCTTTGCATGACAGGCAGCCTTCTCTGATCCTTCAGGCTTGAACCATGAAATGCTTGCTACAGGTTCTTCCTCTTACCTTTACTCCCCTACACACATTTTCTTTCACAGGGAAAAAAAAAACAAACAGTTATCTTGGTACAGTCTCAATGTGGGATGTGGACATATACAGGACTTTTGTCAGTGGTGGCTAAGAAGGGTGGTACTCAAAATAGATGTAGCTCTTGGAAGAGATGGGTTCATGGGCAAGAGAAAGACAACAATGCCCAATTTGCATAACCCAGAAAATATTTAATAGAGGTATTTTTTCCCACTTTTAAAAAAATAATTCTCTCTCCAGAACTTTGGTTGCCAGGATAAAGCAGCACCTTGTGTATGTTGGTACTCACTATCTCTCTATAGTGCACCAGTTTTGCACAATTGAATGTTCTCACATGACCCAGGGGTAGCAAGGAGATTTAAGGATCATACACATGAGAATATTTTACAGTCATTTGGAGACTATTTATAAGCTGAGAGCAACAAACTTTTTAATGTACTTTTCAAAAAATCTTGTTGCAGGAGATACAGAAAAAAAACAAGAGGACACAGTCTAGTCTCTACTTACACCTGTCATGGACAAACTTACACATTCTGTACACAGAAAAATCCTTGATCTTGTGTAAGCAATATTCACTAACAGTTAAAATATCCCTGTGTTGTCAACACTTTTTTGGACACAAATCCTAATCATAGTCCCATACAAGCTACTATGAAGAACATTAACTTTCTCCCAGCCATAGCCAGTACCCTGATACAATCATAAGGCTTCTAGGGACTTCTGAAAAAGCCCTTTGGCTGCTACTGAGAAGGCAGCATGCCTCACTTGTTCATGTTCCAGATGACGGACTGTGAAAAACAGATTCTTTGTCCTGGGAGCTGTTAAAGTATCAGCAACCCTGCAGGGACACCTCTGAACCCTGTTCTGATTTCCAAGTAGGCAAAGTTTTTGAGGGATGTAAAATTGGGATACTGACAGAGTTTTTTATGGTTTGATTTGGACTTTAAACTTTTTATGTTATTCCTGGTGTGAAGGAATGCAGTGAGCATTATTTTCTGGGCAGACATTTCAGAACTCAACCTCTTCTTCTGAGAATAGTGGTCTTCCTATTCAATTAAATTTGATCTGGTATGATTTGATCTCATTTCATATTTTTCTATTATGTAAAATATCAGGGCATGTGGAAACATGCACTTCATTTACCAAGTAAAACTGGGCTTGCTCAATGTGACAGGATTGCATTGAGTGATACAGTTTATATGACCACAATAGAAATATTAGTTTCAGATTACAGCAAGCTGAGGCAAAACCAGAAGCAGAGAAAAAAATGTGCTTGAAAAACAACAATCTGGTTGTAAATAATTAGGACAATAACATTGGACAACTGAATTGATGACCTGGAAAATAAGTTCAAATTAAGAAACATAATACTATAAGAATATTGGAGCCACATCAACAAAACAAAAAATATAATGCATCATAAAAATTAGGAGACTGAGTCATTCTGAACTCCTTCTAGATGGTGCAGCAGTGTGCTGTAATCATGAGAAACATAATCAGGTAATGTCTTGCCAGTGCTTCCAAAATGTGTGTCTGTTGGAATGAGGCATCATGTTTCTAAACTGCATCATAAATTTGAGTCTAATTTTCGGGGTTCAATACTTTTATTGAGATTGCAATTTTTCCCTGTCAATGTCAGAAATGTATGAAAGCATTTCTGAACATTAAAAGAGGAATGAAAAATACATGACCTTAGAAGTGGGCACTGCTTTATCCTGCCAGCCCATTAGTCTATGATGGCAGACTAATGGATGCTGAATTCTTCTGTGTCACATACAAATGTCATTGCATTTCTGGGAAAGGTAAAGTGTAGGAAGCCGAATGGAAGGGTCTTGCTGTATCCTACACAGGGAGCTCTATCCCAGCATTGACTCAACTGTGTCATATTGGCATCACTCCAATTTTACTATACTCTCAACAAAGGACATTTTCTTCTGGCCCACTGGGTTGCTGCCCAGTCTAATAGTGGTGTGCATCTTGCTGCTGCTCTCCTGACTTGGCAACTTTTACTGTGTGCTGCTCTACACAATACTTTGATCTTTCTCCTGATGTTAGTCCCTTCTGTATTTTTTCCTTAACTTTTACCTTTGCCATTTTTCATTATTGTGTGAGATCATTCTCCAAAAATTACAGGCAGGCACCTCTGGATCATAGCCATTCTGATTTTAACTGTTGGACTAAAAAAAAGCTGGATATTTCAAAGGGTGTAATGATGGGTGGATTTAAAGATTTATATCTTTTAATGTTGGACACTTACTTGCTTTTCATTTTGCATTAATTCATAAAAAAAAAATTTTTTGTAAATTGAAAACTAAATAATTGATAATATGGGAAATGCTGTCCATTTGAAAAATCACCTACACTTCTTTTTATTTATTGTGTTACTGGGCTTAGATAAGGAAAATTTTTTATAGATTTGCTGTGATGTTCTGGAAAATTTTTAAATGTTTCTTAAAATTTTAACAGAGCTAGTTATGTTCTGCAACTGCTTTCTTGCACCCTAAAAATGCAAGTTTCCATTAGACAATAAACTGACTCCTCATCATTCAATTACAGGAAACAGAATGAGTGGAAAAAAAACATAAAGAAACTAACACTGATTTCTGTTTTTCTCTAATATATGGTTCATTAGGGGAATAAGGTACCACATTCCTTAGAAGAACAAGGAAATAATGTCATTTGTGCAAAAAAGATATGTTGTTGTTGAAAGTGTATACAGCTGCAGTAATGGTAACAGTAAGTAATGCAAGTGTGCAATTAAAACCAACCATTGAAATGACCAAGCTTACTTTTCATACCCAGGCTTATGTCACATAAAAGCTGTATAAAAAACAATGAAAGCCAAACTGAGGCAGAGTTCCCACGGAAAAAGCAATCTCCCTGTATTAAAATTGTTGCTGGATATAGACTTCTGNAAAAGCTGGATATTTCAAAGGGTGTAATGATGGGTGGATTTAAAGATTTATATCTTTTAATGTTGGACACTTACTTGCTTTTCATTTTGGATTAATTCATAAAAAAAAAATGTTTTGCAAATTGAAAACTAAATAACTGATAATGTGGGAAATGCTGTCCATTTGACAAATCACCTACACTTCTTTTTATTTATTGTGTTACTGGGCTTAGATAAGGAAAATTTTTTATAGATTTGCTGTGATGTTCTGGAAATTTTTTGAATGTTTCTTAAAATTTTAACAGATTTAGTTGTGTTCTGCAACTGCTTTCTTGCACCCTAAAAATGCAAGTTTCCATCAGACAATAAACTGACTCCCCACCATTCAATTACAGGAAACAGAATGAGTGGAAAAAAAACATAAAGAAACTAACACTGATTTCTGTTTTTCTCTAATATATGGTTCATTAGGGGAATAAGGTACCACATTCCTTAGAAGAACAAGGAAATAATGTCATTTGTGCAAAAAAGATATGTTGTTGTTGAAAGTGTATACAGCTGCAGTAATGGTAACAGTAAGTAATGCAAGTGTGCAA